>BJCM01272882.1:0-13817 GCA_018326385.1 Flaveria bidentis | reverse complement strand
ACCAGTGTCCATACCCCTAACTTCTTGAATTGAAGAAGTTCCTCTTGCATGGCACTGACCCATGCCTCGTCGTTTAGAGCTTCACTTACATATTTTGGCTCAAATTGAGACACAAAACATCGATACGCACCATCGTGAAGATATCCCTTTTCCATTACTGAGGCATAATCAGCTGAGTATAGCTGATTTCTAGTCTGTACACCTGATCGAACATCTCCAATGACATTGTCCAAAGGATGATAAACATTTAGTCGTGATCCAAGAGTGGTGGGAAAGACTACCTCATTATTCAGATTGTGAACACCAGTTTCAGTATCTGAGGCAATGGAAGTGTGAGGTTCCGAAGTGTTAGAGGCATCAACATCAGATGCTTGTGTACTTGTAGTAGTAGGAACATGTTCCCCTTGATCCACCTGATCATGTTCCACGTCTTCATCTTCAGAGGAGGAGTCACTTACCTCATGTGCTCCCCCAGAAGAACTAGAAGACTCACCGTGTGAAACTAAGGTTATCGGGTCCAGCGATGGTGTGTTAACACATTGTACATCATCCTGGTCGATAACTTACCCTCAGGAGGGGAGAGAGGGATGTTGAAGGATTTAAAGAATCCATTATAGTTGAAAAAGGAGGGTCCTTTTCCAGCAAGGGGGTGGTGTATCTATGAACATCGACATTGCACCACACTTCTACTTGACCCGTTGAGTTGTTTTAAACTCTCTTATTCGGTATGTTGTATCCCAGAAAAATCCATTCTTCGGCCTTCTCGCTGAACTTTCCTGGTTGAGTTTTCTTCAGTAGCATACATGGTGCACCAAACAGTTCGAGGTACTCTAGATTAGGTTTACATCATTGGAGTTCGTAACACATCTTACCATAACATTTGACCATCGGGACTCGATTTAGGGTGTAACATGCATTAGCTACTTTCTCATTCCAGAATTGGATTGGCAGTTTCGAGTCTGCTAGCATCGTCTGGGCTATCTCTATCAAGCTTTTATTCTTTCTCTCAGCAACTCCGTTCATTTGAGGAGTGTAGGCAGATGTAAATTGGTGCACAATTCATTTTTCTTTAAAGAATGCCTCCACCCATTGATTCATGAACTCGATGCCGTTGTCTAAGCGAACTTGCCTTACCTTTAGCTTGTAGAGTGACTCCAAGGTAGTTACCAGCTCATTGAATGATTCAAATGTCTCTAATTTGGACTTTAGAAACATCACTCAAGAGAATCTTGAGTAATCATTCGTAACTACATAGCAGTACAAATCGCCAGCAATGCTCTTTGTACTAACTGGGCTGAACAGATCTATACGAAGAAGATCAAGAGGTAGGTCAATTGAGTGAACTTTCTTTTCTTATGAGACTTCTTTGTCTGTTTCCCTTTCTTAAAAGCGACACTAAATCCGGTAATTGGAAGTTCTTAACATTTACTCCACGCATTAGATCATTCTAGATCAAGTGATTCATCTTCCGTGGATTAATGTGTCCCATTCTCCTATGCCAGGAGATGGAGTCTTTCTCTGTTTCCTTTGACAAGAGGCATTGTACTTGATGATCGATTGTAGAGGCCTTTGATAGGTCCAAGACATATAAATCGTTATATCTTGAAGCTGACATTAAGACTTGGTCCTCCGGTATGACATACTCCTTCTTCAACACATAGCACTTCTTGTTGTCAAAGACTACCTTGAATCCTTTGTCACAAATCCGGGATATAGAATGCAAGTTATTTTGTAGTTGTTGAACGTAGTTGACCTTGTCAAACCTGACTTTCTTCTTTCCCACTTCGCCTTGTGCTGTGATATATCCTCCTTTATTTCCAGCAAAGGAAACGTGTGCCCCTTTAATTTGTTAAATATTTGACAGGAGAGACAGGTTCCCAGTCATGTGCCTTGATGCCCCACTATCAACGATCCAGGTATTTGTAGAAGCACTATAGCGGACACCCTGCACATTTAAAGGAAATGATTAGTTTAGGTTAGGGACCCAAGCCTTAACTAGCTTGGGTGACCCAGAGGAATCACACATCATGAACTCAACCCACTATCCATTGGAGGGAGAGGGCATATTGTTCTTCTTATTTTTCTCATTATCAGACATTTGACTTGACTTTTCTTTCCATAAGCCCGTTTTGTGTAAGGCCTGTTTGTGACAAACAGACGATTTGCTTAGGGTTTGAACTTTAGGTTCATAGGTTCTTTTGGGTGGAGTAATTGACCTCCTGTTTGAAGAACTTGGTTTAGTATCATGAAGTTCAACTTTCTTTCTTGGTGTCTGATAATAAGGACACTTAGAAGCGATGTGTCCTCTCTTTCCACAATTGTAGCAAGATTTGCCTTCTACATGTTGGGAAAATAGTCTTTATGGGGAAGTGTGTGATACCGGTGTGACTTTGGTTTGGTAGGGTTTGGAAACTTCTTGTTTAGGTGTTTTAAATTCTTTAACAAAATTAATTGTTTGAACATTTTTAACATCTTTTGCCTTTTGTTTATTTGGACTGTGACGTGGAGCACGTAGTTGGTTAATTGGTTTGGTTGTTTTGGGTGCAGAAATAGACATGTTTGACCCTGAATTTACATTAACCTTCTAAAATTATTATTCCAAATTCACAATGGACATGTAGCCTTTAGACTTCATAGTATCCTCCTTCTGTTTAGTGACAGATTCCACTGGTTTACTTGTGGAATCTGGGTCACTAACTAGAGGAGTGGACACCACATGATCCTTATAGGATTGTTATTTACAGGTCTACATTTAGCATTTAACACTGTCTCATGTGATGGTGGTACCACTTTATAACCCAACCCCTCCCTGTTATTTCGTTCTCTCATTAAGTGTTGAACTATGTGAGAAGAACTAGTCCAACTGTGTAGTTTTTGTTTTAGTGAGTTGACTTCAACTTCTAAAACTGCCTTTTCATTCTTAGCTTCTTCTAGGGAGTTTAAATAGAACTTTATGTCATTTGAATGATTAAAAGAAACAACTTCGGTTTCCCTTAGTTATTTATCTAAAAGTTCTATTTTCTCTTTATAACTATGCTCATTTTGTTTCAAAATTCAATTTGCTTCTGTACACAATTGTAAGTCATTTACTAAGCTATGATTGTGATCTAGTAACCTAGAAAATTTTAAATCTATGCTTTCTCTAAATTTGTTACATTTACTACAAGCATGATTATCAAAAAGTTGGTCTGTGGTACTTACCTGTGAAGATTCGGTTGAATCTGCCATCAGTGTAGAGTTTGACTCTTCAGATGCTGGAGATTCTGAACATGGTGTTCTGAGATCATATTTAAGCAGGTGATTGACCATATTTGTAGTATCTTCATGATCTGAAATCACTAGTTCAACTGCTATTTCACCTTCACTTGTAGTGTCATCATCCAGACCCTTAACATTTGCAATGTTTGACTCACCTGGAGATACAAAACGAAAGGTCCAATCTGGATCTTCGTCATCTTGTGCAGTCAAAGCCTTTGTTTCTTTGCTTGATGAGGCAGCTCCACTCGTGGGTTTGTCTTGACGGTTGAAGGATGAGAAATGATTCCCGTTTCTTGTCTTCTTGGACTTTACACATTCACGTTTGAAGTGCCCCTTTTCTCCACAGTTAAAACAGGTAACTTTGGTTTTGTTGAAACCAAAAGTTGTATCCTTTGTGGCTATCAAGTTCTGTCCTGTCTTCTTCACAAACTTCTTAGCCCTTCGAACAACACTTGCCAAAGCCCACATAATGTCCATTCTTTCTAATTCATTCTCTTCCACCTGCTCGTAATCCTCATCAGCCAAATATCAATTTCTGATCTTTCCTGCAACTAGACCATCATAAGAATGAACAACAACATCTAAAAGGTCCATATGCTCCTTTGCAACCTCCACAGTGATATTCCCAAGATTCTCATTCTTCAACTTCCTAGCATTTGCTTCCGGTGTGATATATTGGGTACTAGATGACCCTGACGTTTCAGATCCTGAAGTTGTAGGTTGAGAAGGAGTGGTTGAACTAGACACAAATGCCGTTTGAAGCGGTGCTCCTGAACTCGTTGAAGTGGAAGAGGACTTATAAAGTGAAGGATTCTGGTCATAGGATCCTTTCTGTGACCTGTATTTCATCCTCAGTTCCTCCTCTCTCAATTTCAGGATGAAGTCATTTATGTCTAATTTTTCTAGTAAATTGTTTTGTCTCAAATTAGACACAAACGGCATGCTATAACCTGTCTCGATTAATTCCCATAAATTGGGATCAACTCCATTTAGATAAATCTCAAACCTTTGCTTCCATTGTGGGTAATCATCTAACATTATAAGTTTAGGGGGCTATTGTGATTCCCTATTTCATTTTCCAGAAGCAAAAGGTTCTGAATACGAGAGTCTCTACCGCCAGTAAACGCAGAGTACTGATCTTCCATTTCTATAAACGTTGAACATTAACTTAAGACTTATTCACTCGTGTGAATGGAGAGGTGCGAATGGGCTAGTCGTGTGATTGAACAAATACGGATGGGTCAATCGTGCGATTGGACTAATGCGGATGAACAACTATGCGATTGGGCAAATGCCGATGAACAATGCGAATGGGATGGTTCAGTCGTACGAATGGATGGGTGACTGAGTTCAATCGTGCGTATGGGATGTGCGATTTAGTTCACTCGTGCGATTGAGCCAATCGTGAGACTGAAGGCTATTGTTTATGAAAACTCGAAGGTTTTTGATACTTTGACTAAAAAACACGAGTTTTCAAGAACCCTAATCTGCCATTTGCCAAAAAACTTAAACTTTTATATCTGGAGACACTGAAAACACTGTTTTACTCAAAAAAGGTGACTCTTTTTAATGAAAAACGTGTTTTTTGCACCAAAAGTAATCAAATCACACGCAAAATCAAGAGTCAAAGCTCTGATACCACTTGTTCGGACCGTGTACATACGGAGTACTAACTGATAATGCGTGTATACCTAATCAAATAGTACGGAATCTTATTTGTTTAGCGATCCAATCAGTGAGAACGCAGTTTTGATCAATCTAGAGATTAATGAAACGTTATGAGCAATTAGAACACGATCAACTGCGATCTATGAAGTTGGAACGGGGTTCTCTAGGGTCTTTGGACGGCTAAGGTACGTATGTGAGTCGAAATTCTTGAAGTGTTGCGTTTTTCCACGAATTAGGTGATATATATAGGTTAGGGTTTGTCAATCGTACGACTGTACCATTAGTATGGTTTAGTCGTGCCATTGAATCATACAATTGTTCCATACGCATGACTTAAAGTTCAGCCGTGCGACTGAGCCAATCTTATGTCTCAATCGTGCGACTGATCCAGTTTCCTGGTTCAGTCATGTGACTGGTCCATTAGCATGAAGTGTTCATGCGTATGGTCCATTAGCATGGTCCATTCGCATGAAGACTTCATACGATTAAGATTAAACACATTTCTCAACCATTCTTGACTAAGAACTATGTAAACAACCACAAACCTATATAGTTAGTTCAATATGCATTATGATACAACAAACAATGAAACGTTAAACAATATAAGCATCAATCACATATTTCATTTCATTCAACTCATTCATTACATATATGTAAGACATGAAAGAAATTTTACTTTATGCTTTTAAACTAGGTACACATGCATCAACATAGCTCTAGTATGATTTCCAGAAAAGTGCTATTGACTCTTAGACAACTGAGAATCTAGTATCAAAGTACATATAAAATGGTCTGAAATGATTATGATATACCTATATGATTCCATATGAATCTTTCCAGATATGATAAAATTAAATTGATGCTGTTCTACTAAGGAAGAAAAATCGGTTAGATGATTTCTAAAAAGTTTCAATACACCTCAAACTAAAAACACAAAAATATGTCCTGTTTTGTTTTAATTCAAGTTGTTTTCTATTTTTGTTATTTTCTTTGCGTCGATGTCGGACTATATAACTAGATGAACTCTGTGAATCACAAATTAAAAAGGGTCATGTCTGAGGTGACCAATCGGCTCTAAATTAAAAGGATCACGTCTGAGGTGATCAAATGATTTTCTATTAAAAAAGGTTATGTTTGAGATGATCATTGGTCATAATGTTATAATCAATAGTTAGATTTTGAGTGCATGGAAATGTATGAGGTTAAACTCATAAGTATGAGCCAATCGCACGAATGAATCATAAGTTTGAGCCAATCGCACAATTCAACCATAAGTATTAGCCAATCACACGATTGGACCATGAGTATGGGTCAACTATACGACTGGATCACAAGAATGAACCATTCGTACGACTGGATAGGGGGGGTCGGTCGTATTCCTTACCACCCTTCAAAACTCTTAAAAACCGCCTATTACATATAAAGTCTGCCCAAAATTTGATTATTGTGATTACTCTCTGATTGTCATCCTAGCTGATTTCCTATTCATCTCAGGTACTGTGAAACTAAAATCTAATCAAAGGAATGAATTAATCAAACCCAAATTGACCGAGAATGTTTAGAATCAATAACCGGGAGAATACTCTAAATAGACCACTTAAATGGACATAAAAGTTGATTTAAAAGACACGAAGTTCAATTTCGAGTCCTCACAAATCTAATGAGTCTAAGCACGAAGTGTATTGTTACGTTTTGACAAAGATTCATGGTTATGGTGTCGAACAGAGCAAGATGCGAATAGACACGCGATATGGACCTCAGTCGCACGATTGAGCCAGTCGTATGATTCAATCGCACGAGTGAATCAATCGGTTACTCAGTCACACGACTGACTCAAGCGCATGGCATAGCATAAGACTAAGTTCAGGCGCAAGCTCAATCGTACGATTAAACTAAGTTGCAGGCTCAATCGTACAACTGAACTCAGTCGTATAGTTCAATCGCACAATTGAACAAGTTGATCAAAATCAACTAAAATTCAACTATTATATCTTATGCACAAATCTAATGTATATGTTCTTGTGTTGTAGCAGTATGGCTGAGAGATGGACTATGAACACTAAGCACAACATTTGTGCTCATCTAGATGCTGCACCCAGAACGCTTCTGAATTCACCGGGATTATTTATTTCCTGCATAGATCGAGGATCTAGAATGCCATTTCTACTCCATGCACTCCATAGAGATCTATTCAGCAGGCTTTCTGGGAAATTTCCACTGTTGATTGGTCGGTTAAGCCCCACTGTATCCGGAGCTCTATTTTCAGAGAAGACACTGAGATCCGTGAAGAAGACCTAAGGAGAGTCTTGGATTTGGGAGAAGACGGAGCCCATCCAACCAAGTTGCATCCACTGACTGTTCGTGGTTGCTTTCTAAGGATCAAGTACGCCAGAGACATCAATGTCGCCGTACTGAACAAGAGAAACATGTGCCCCTAGTTCAAGTATTTGGCACATGTGATCCTTCAAGTGCATAGCCTCCAGTCATGGAGGATTTGATGAGATGTCTGACCAAATCCAGAATGCATATGTTACACTTGTACTAAGCCCCCCGTTCACTTCCTCTCGCATGCTCTTCTCGTACCCGATTAAGAACATAGAGACTAAGGGCAAGGAAGGCTTCTGTATGTATCCAAGGTTCTTGCAGATGATCATAGACGAGAAGCTTCCTTTGCTGCCAAACGAGAATGACGATGTTGTAAGTTTAGAGGTGATGGATGACACCACTTTGGGGAGGATGAAGGTGTACCGGGGGGAGCGGTTGAAACCCCCGGTCAGGAGACTGTTTGGCTATCTGGCCAATGATGATTACGTGGCGCCCTCTCGTAAGAAGTGGCGTCACGATGACAGTGACTCAGACGTTGAGCCTAAAGATGATGACCATGATGATGGTCAAGGTGGTGGAGATGATGGCCCCGGTCAATCACATGCCACTGACATGTCTACCATATCTCCACCTCCTTCACACAGTACTGCATTTGCTCCTGATGGATCTAAGTAAGCTTCTATCCACCAGGATTTCTTGTTAGATGAAGAGGATGAGACTAATGATGAGCCTCTCACCAGGAGAGTTGGGAGCCGGGTTGTGGCTACCAAGAAGGGGAAATAGGCGGTTGGTGGATGCCAAGCTGGGTCTGAGGGTAGTGATACTAATGTCATAGATCCAACATACACACCCGACCAACCGATCAGCTCAGGGGGAGCCCCGATAGCCAAGGGCTCCAGGAAGAAGAGGATGGCCCATCATTATGGCAAGAAGGGTAATAGATAGAGGATCACCTTGATCAGTTGTTCCACCACCACAACATCCACCATAGCCACCACCACAGCACAACCACTAGCACATCCAACACCACTACCACAGCCACTACCACAACCACTAACACTCCCACCACCACTCATACATTCACATCCACCTCAGCCACAATACTCGACACAGCTCCACCACAACGCACTTCCATTCTTACTCCCATCTTTACCACATCCACCACTACACCCACTACTCACCAAGCCGGAACATCCACCCAATTCCCACTTACATCTGGCTCTACTATACCCACTGTTGGGCTAGAGGAACATCTAGCTAGCCTCAACAGATTGGTTTTAAAGCTGCTAGCCACAGATTATCTGAGAGCCAACCAGATGAATCAGCTGGTAGCAGTCAGTACCGCCAAAGGCAAGTAGATTGCTCAGCTGATAGAGAAGAACGCTGCTCATGAGAGAGCATTAGTTCGAGCTCCCCATGCACTGAAGGCCTAAAATGAGTTGGTGATGGCATCTGTCAAGAGGATTGAGGGTTTGGACAAAAAGAACAAAAAGCTGATGCTGAGGTTAAAGGGAACAAATGGTGAGCCTCTAAAGATTAAAGATGATGTAGATGATGGTGGTGATGATGATGATGAGCTTACAGATGATGAATCAGAAGAAGATGATAAGGAGGAGGCAGGAGGAAGTGGAAAAGGAAAAGGGGTGATAAGGATGAGGATGACGATCAACAAGGTGATGCATCTGCATTAGCTTCAACTCAAGCAGCAACGGAGAGGCGCTCCAAAAGAGTCGCGTCCTCCGCAACTCAAGCTGAGGAGACACATGATCAGGGCAAAGACAAAGCTCCATAGGCTGATGATTATGATGTTCTTCCCCTTCAGCAAGTCAAGATTCAACTAACTATGATTCTTGACTTGCAAGGGATTGTGAGAAGGTCGGTGAGCTACACTCCAGAAGAAGGAGAAATCATTCATGACCTGACTAACAAGCAGGTCACATAGATGTTTAGACTGATTCCAGATGAGCTTGTTAAAGATGTTCCATATGTTGATGTTTTGAGTGATAAGGAGCTACAAGTAGTGGATGAGATTGAGATTGAAGATGTCACTTTTGATTACTATCCACAGTACACTGACCCTGAGGGCAACTTTATCCCAGACTTGGGTGAAAATTTTGGTAGTGATACTTTTGTTAAGCTTGAGGAGATAGAGAAAGAGAAAGGAAAGGATGAAAGTAAAGCCCAAGCTACAAATGCCAATGTTGATCTAAAGAAGGCTGAATGGGCAGCTTGTTTATCAGAGATGAAGGCCCAACGTGCACCTCCAAAGCAAAATGCCTACACCAAACTTTACAGAGTCAAGAAACATCAGAAAGTGTCAGGCAAGATCATTAATTGGGCCTATTTTGAAGAATTGGATGAATATACTGTGAAATGAGAGAAAGGGATTGAGTAGTTCAGATATCCACATGATCTAAAGACTCTTCCTTGTTTTGAGCTAAACAGATTGGCCAGTTTAGACCTTTTGTATGCCAACCCGAGTATGATGTCGGGAGGGTTTGTGAAGTCATTGAAGAAAGAATACCACACCAGATAGGTCAACTTAAGACCTCAACAACCTAAACGGTTCATTCATATGACTAAAGTTGATCCTATATTTGGAATGTTGATACATGTGTACCTAGTTTAGGAGCTTAATGTAATATGTCTATCATGTCGTAGATATATGTAATTGAATGGGTATGAATGAAATACAAATTGTGTTTGATGTTTATAATGTTTAATATTTCATTGTTTATTGTGTGATAACTTATAGTGAACTAAATATATATGTTTGTGGTTGTTATAAATAATTCTTAGTCAATAATGATTGAGAAACATGTTTAAACTTAATTGTGTGAAGTTCTCATGCGAATGGACCATACGCATGAATACTTCATGCTAATGGACCGGTCGCACGACTGATCCAGGAGACTGGATCAGTCGATCAGTAGCGCGACTGATCCAGGAGACTGGATCAGTCGCACAATTGAGACATAAGATTGGCTCAATCGCACGACTGAACCTTCAGTCATGCGGATAGATCAATTGCATGATTCAGTCGCAAGACTAAATCATGCTAATGGTTCAGTCGTACGATTGGAAGACCCTAACCTATAAATACCACCAAATTCGTGGAAAATAGGTACAATTTGAATACCTACGCACATAATCGTACCCTAGCCGTCCAGGGACTCAAGAAAACCTGTTCCAAGTTCATAGATCACAGTTGATCATTCTCTAATCATTCTTAACGTTTCATTAATCATTAGATTGATCTAAACTGTGTTCTCCCAGACTGGATCGCCAATCAAATAGGATTCCGCACTATTTGAGTTAGTATACGCGCAAAATCAGTTAGTACTCCATACGAAAATGTTCCTAACAAGTGGTATTAGAGATTTGGCTCTTGATTTTGCGTGTGATTCGATCTTTTTGGTGTAAAAAATCACGTTTTTTCATTCAACAACACCATCGTTTTAAGTAAAACAGTGTTTTCGACGTCTCCAGATCTAAAAGTTCACGTTTTTCGACTTACAACAGATTAGGGTTCGTAAAATTTCGTATTATTGTGTTAAAGTACCAAAAACACTCGAATTTTCAAAACCAGCAACCTTCAGTCAAACAATTGACTCAATCGCACGACTAAACTCACTAGCACCTCCCACACGCACGATTGAACTGAGTCGCCCATCCATTCGTACGACTGAACAATCTCATTCGCATTATTCATCCGCATCTGCCCAATCGCACGACTGCTCATCCGCATTTGTCCAATTGCACGATTGCCTCAACCGCATTTGTTCAATCGTACGATTGATTCATTCGGACCTCTCCAGTCGCACGAGTGAATAAGTTTCAGTTTGAAGTTCAAAGTTAATAATAATGGAAGATCAGTACTCAGCGTTTACTGCTGGTAAGGATTCACGGATCGAGAATCTATTGCTTCTAGAAAATGAAATTGGAAATCACAATAAGCCCCCTAAGCTCATAACGTTAGATGATTACCCACAATGGAAACAAAGGTTCGAGATATACCTAAATGGAGTTGATCCCAATATGTGGGAATCAATCGAGATGGGTTATAGCATGCCGGTTGGCGCTGATGGAGTTAAACTTACCTTGGGTGGCATGACGGATAGCCAGAAGGTGAAGTACAATGCAGAGAAGAAGGTGTATACTTTGTTAACTCAGTCAATTCCTAAGGATATATTCCATCAGTTTTCTAAGAAAAAACAAGCCAAGAAGTTATAGGAGGCTCTGGAAAAAAGGTATGACGGGAATGCGACATTGAAGGCTTTAAAGGCAAAGGCTTTGAAGAAGGAGTTTGATAACTTCTCTTCGATAGGAAAAGATAGCCTGGATGACATCATCGACCGTTTCTACAACTTGCTGAGTGAGCTGCACACTCATGGGGTAACCACGTCCATGGAAGACAAGGTGTCGAGTTTTGTAGATGGATTGCCAGAGAAGTGGGTTTCATTTCTGTCAAATCTAAGACAGAATTGTTGGATTCTTTATGCCAAAGACACATAGAACCTTGATGTGGTTAGTACGTTATGATCCAAGTCGGGTCATACCCAATAACAAGCATAGCAAACACAAATATAAATATTTAATTGATGATATGATCATGCAATTAAATAATTATACCAATTTAGAAAATGGGTTTTCTAAATAAATTACATATGAGATGGAACAACTTATTAGGATATTTTGTACATGAGTATTATTTGTAATGTTATTTGTTTTGGTCAAATGACATCAAATAATAAGAGAGTGTAAGAGTTATATAATTTATAGGTTAATTACATAACTCAAAAATTAACTTGTAAATATTTTGTTTTATAAAAGTTTTGGGGGGAAACCCCTTTGAAAGAGCTAATTTCGGCCGCCCTCTTTATAGGGTTGTGGACTTCTTTTGTCTTAAGAAGAGACACTATTGGTTTGTCCCACACTCCACCTCTCACTCTCTCTCTCACATGCAAGAACCACAAGGCAAAATTCTCTCCATTCTTGAAGATTATCTCGGCTGAAAAGAGGGTTTTCAGCAGCTTTCTTGGTTCATTTTGGGTGTTCAAATCCTAGCAAAAGGGTCTTTGCTTGATGCTTGTGGGTATGGATGCTTGAGGACACCTCTCCTTGGTGTTTTGGTCGTTCAAGAACCTCATTTTCTTCCTCATATCACACGATTTCAGCAACTCTTCAAAGGTAGCATTATGGGTAATGTTTGGTTGTTATTTCTTCTTGATAGCTAGTCTATTCACATATATCTGATCCTTATGTTCTTGGGTTTGTTGTCACAAATAATATTCTTAAATGTTTAGATTATGTAACATATTATTTAGATTTTTTTCTGCTGTGTTTTCATGTTTAAATGCTTAAACAACTATGTTAATGGTCCAACAAACCCAACATTGGCATCTAGAGCCGGATATGTGGATGACTAACTTCTATTGTCCTTGTAAAATTGGTTTTATGGGGTTTTAATAACCTAATAGGGGCTGTTTTGTGGTGATATTATGAATCCCCAACCTTTCAAGGTTATATCTAACATGCTTGTGATTAAACCTTGAAAGAAAGATATCAAATGGTTGATTGTGTTTCGTTTGGACAAAAACACCCTAAATTCTTGGTTTATGTTGGCTGAAAATTTAGGGTTAAATGGGGATTTATTTTGGTTCTTGTATGTTGTATATGATGTTTCATATTGGTGCATAACCTAGCCTTGACCTTGTGTGATTTGGTTTTGTATGAATGATTTGTTTTGGTTGATTTCATTCATTATGGGTTGTAATATTTATTCTTTTGTGCTTATATATTGTTGAAATTTATTTATTCATTCAATTGTGATGTAATAAATAGATTAGGTGTATTTTTTTTATTAGAAAAATTTGTATTAGGACATAAATTTTGTAAAAGAAGATGCACAAGTTGGAAGCACAAAAGGAAGGAACAAAGAGAAGGACTTGAAGCATTTGGATGCAATTTCAAGTGGGGTTCTTTGGAGATCCTATCTTTGTGTTGTTATTAACCCTTAGAAAAAACCTACCACACTTGTGATGGCAAACAAGCTTGGTCACCTAAGTTGCTATGGTTATGCACATGTGGTTGTTTTGTATATGCTTGTTTGATTATCCATTTTATGTTGATTGTTTGATGTGTGGATATGCTTAACAATCTTAATAAATTATCATAACAAGCTGAATTTTCATGGTTCTTAATCATTAACATGTTAATAAAAGATATTAAAAGGATTAATGATTTCAAAATAAAAGATGTTTTATTAAAAAGAACCGTAGGGTACTATGTATTTGAAAGCATGCGAATACAAGGTACATAGAATTTTCATAACTAGAAATAATGAAAATAAAATCCCTTTGGAAACAAGTTAAACACCATCCTTTTACACGACACTCGAATCACTTGAAAACTATTTGTGGGATAAAGGTCACCTAACCACTTCTAGGGAACTTGTGTGTTTGAGGTGGGCTTAACATATTTGTGGGATAAAGGTCACCTAACCACTTCTAGGGAACTTGTGTGTTTGAGGTGGGCTTAACATATTTGTGGGATAAAGGTCACCT
>BJCM01272877.1:0-33226 GCA_018326385.1 Flaveria bidentis | reverse complement strand
TTCACGTTGAATCAGTTAGTACTTAGTACGCAGCAGGTCCTAACATATTTTGACAAGAAGAGACTATTCTTAGAGCTTTCAAAGAGAAGCCAAACCTCAGGTCAATGCCACCGCACAGCAGAGAGGCGGCAAACAACAATGAATTCTAGAATATCTAGGTTATGCTTATTCTCAGGTCAGTGCCATCGCACAACAGAGAGGCACACAACCTATCTTCTTGTTAGAGCATATTTATTTTTTTTGCACATAACGCACCAAAAACATAGGTTATCAGCTTGATTGCGTTTATTTTTAATTTTTTTTCCATGCTTTGCTCTTTTTGTGGTCATCCGCACACATTTGTGGCGTTTATTTGCTCGTCACCCCTTATTGGAAATAACTGATTGTGTTAACTAGTGATAAGATAGGAACCATAGTCAGTTGAACAGATTAGTTTAAATTGAGTTCACCAACGAGGTCTAATAATCTATTATGTTGAATCTACCGACACATCATGTAGTGGTCTAACAACCTCTAGATCTACTTTCTTTGTTTTACCTTAGTAGTAGCCAGTGTACTATCATTTTTCCTTTTATTTTACCTAGACTTCTCAGACTTATACATTGAATTTTGCATCTAATTTAATTTAATCTTATAAAGTCCCAAATGCTTTGTTCCTGTGTACTATCGTTTTCCATAGTCATTGAATCGGTTTCATAGAGCCGATCTCATTTCTATCAGCTAGCCTGTCCTCCTCCCTCTTTCTTTTTTTTTAATTATTGACTTAACCTATTCTCCCCCTAAAATTCTAAAACCGTAAAAGAATTGCGTTTTTTAGAATTTTAATAGGCGAAGAAATAACAACAATAAAATTAATTAAATAAAATAACCTAAAATTAAATAAAATGAAAATTAAATGAACTTTACACATTGGACTAAGCATGTTCATCATCTGGAATTACATCACTTTTCGTTTTAACGCCGTTGATCTCTAACAAGTATAGAAAATGTGGTTTATCAAATGCTTTGTATAGAGGTCAGCGCATTAAAAATCCATATTTATTTTAACAACATCGATTAGATTTATTTCAAAGCAATCACGTATAAAGTGATATTTTATGCCGATGTGTTTGGTCTTAGGATGTTGGACAGGATTTTTTGTTAGAGCTATTACAGCAGAATTATCAACAAAGATAGGGGTGTTAGAAAATTGCAAACCGTAGTCCCGCATCTGTTGTTGAATCCAGATGATTTGAGAGCAGTAGCTTGCCGCAACAACATATTCAGCTTCACAAGTTGACAATGCAACTGATGTCTGCTTTTTACACTGCCATGTGTCTAATCTTCTCCCAAAGAATTGACACCCTGCTGATGTAGATTTGTAGTTCATCTTGCAGCCGCCATAATCCGAATCATTGTACGCGGTGTGCTCAAAGTCATCATCATGAGGATACCACAATCCAAGAGTAGGTGTACCCTTCAGATAACAAAATATCCTCTTGACCCTGATAAGATGTTTAACTTTTGGTTTTGCCTGATATCTTGAACATAGACACGTTGCGTACATGATATCAGGTCTTGAGGCAGTGAGGTACATGAGGGATCCAATCATTCCTCGGTACATGGTGGCATCAACCAGATCACCATTCTCGTCGGGTGCTACGTCATGGTTTGTAGCAAGTGGAGTCCCAGCTACGGAAGCATTCTTCATATCAAACCAACTGAGAATATCCCCGACATACTTGGTCTGATGTAGGAATATTCCCTTTGGTGTTTGATCCACCTGTAACCCGAGAAAGAACTTCATCTCTCCCATGTCAGTCATTTCAAATTCTGCCTTCATTACTGCTTCAAATTCTTTACATAATTCTTCATTCTTGGAACCAAATATTATGTCATCAACATAAATCTGAACAAGCAGTAGATCACCATCCTTTTTTTTATGAACAGTGTGCAGTCAATTACACCTCTGCGAAATCCGTGTTTCACAAGGTGAGTTGAGAGTTTCTCATACCATGCTCTCGGGGCTTGATGAAGCCTGTAGAGAGCCTTATCTAGTTTGTAAACTCTGTCTCGATGATATGGATCCTTAAATCCTTCGGGTTGACTGACATATACTGTTTCACGTATTTCACCATAAAGAAATGCACGTTTTACATCCAGTTGATAGACTTTAATCTTCATGTAAGAGGCATAGGCTAGGAAGATACGGATGGCTTCCATTCTTACCACAGGTGCAAATACTTCATTGTAATCTATTCCCTCGACTTGTCGAAATCCTTGAACTACAAGTCGAGCCTTGTTCCTGATGATGACACCTTGATCATCTTTCTTACACTTCAAGACCCATTTGGTACCAATGACTTTCGCACCCTTAGGTCTATTAACCAGTGTCCATACACCTAACTTCTTGAACTGAAGAATTTCTTCTTGCATGGCACTGACCCATGCCTCATCATTTAAGGCTTCACTAACGTATATTGGCTCAAAATGAGACACAAAACAACGATATGTACCATCGTGAAGGTATCCTTTTTCCATTACTGAGGCATAATCAGCTGAATATAGCTGATTTCTAGTCTGAAATCCTGATCTGACATCCCCAATGACATTTTCCAGAGGATGATAGACATTTATGCGTGATCTAAGAGTGGTGGGAATAACTACCTCAGAACCAAGATTATGAACATTTGGTTCTGTATCTGAGGCAGAAGGAGTGTGAGGTTCCTAAGACTCAGAGGCATCAATGTCAGATGCTTTTGGACTTGCAGGAATAGGAACCTGTTCCTTCTGATTGTTCTAGTCATTCTCCACAGCTTTATCATCAGAGGAGGAGTCACTTACCTCGAGTGCTCCCCTGACTGGTTAGACGATTCTCCTTGTGAACCAGATGATGTGATGTCTTGTGATGGTGTGTTTAAGACATCAAACATCATTTTGGTTGCCAGGTCATCGTCAGAGGTGGAGAGGGGGATGTTGAAGGACTTGAAGAAGCCATCATAGTCGAAAAAGAAAGCGGGTCCTTTTCCAGCAGGAGGGATGGTGTATCTCTGAACGTCGACATTACACCACACTTCCACTTGACCCGTTGAGTTGTTGTAGACTCTCTTACTTGGTATGTTGTATCGAAGAAAGATTCCTTCATCAGCCTTCTCGCTGAACTTTCCCTCCTGATTTTTCTTCAGTAGTGTGCACGGTGCACCAAACGGTTCGAGATACTCTAAATTAGGTTTACGTTTTTGAAGTAACTCGTAACACCTCTTGCCATGACGTTTAACTACCAGAACTCGATTTAATGTGTAACACGCATTGGCAACTGGCACATTCCAAAATTGGATAGGCAGCTTCGAGTCTGCTAGCATTGTCCATGCTGTCTCTATTAAGCTGTGATTCTTTCTCTCAGCAACGCCATTCATCTTAGGAGTGTAGGCGGACGTGAACTGATGCACAATTCCCTTTTCTTTGTAGAAAGCCTCCATCCATTGGTTTTTGAACTCGGTTCCATTGTCTAAGCGTACCTGTCTTACCTTCAGCTTGTAGAGAGACTCCAGTGTAGTTACTAACTATTTGAATGACTCAAATGTTTCTGATTTTGATTTCAGAAACATCACCCAAGAGAATCTTGAGTAGTCATCTGTAACTACATAGCAGTACAAGTCGCATGCGATGCTTCTTGTACTTACTGGACCAAATAGATCCGTGTGAAGAAGCTCAAGAGGCAGTTCAATGGAATGAACCTTCTTTTCCTTATGAGACTTCTTCGTTTGTTTGCCTTTCTTACAAGTGACACAAAAATCTAGGAGTTGGAAGTTTTTGACATTTACTCCCCGCACTAGATCATTCTGGATCAAGTGATCCATCTTTCGTGGATTGATGTGTCCCATTCTCCTATGCCAAGAGATTGAATACTTCTCGGTAGCTTTTGAAAAGAAGCACTGTACCTGATGATCCGTTGTGGAGGCCTTTGATAGATCCAAGACATAAAGGTCATTATATCTTGAGGCAGACATTAATACTTGGTCCTCCGGGATCACATAGTCCTTTTTCAGGACATAGCACTTTTTGTTATCAAAAACTACCTTAAAACCCTTGTCACAAATTTGGGACACAGAAAGTAAATTTTTTGAAGTTGTTGAATGTAGTTTACCTTATCAAACTTTACTTTCTCGTTCCCTACCTCCCCTTTTGCTGTAATGTAACCTCCTTTATTTCCCGCAAAGGAAACATGACCTCTTTTAATTTGTTTGACATTTGACAGGAGTGCCCGGTTTCCAGTCATGTGCCTAGATGCTCCGCTATCTAGGATCCAAGTATTTGTTTCTGCACTATAGAGAACACCCTGCACATTCAATGGAAATCATTAGTTGAGGTTAGGGACCCAAGCCTTAACTGGCTTGGGTGACCTAGAGGCATCACACATTATAAATTCCACCCATTGACCTTATGAGGGTGAGGGAAGATCTATGGTCTTCTTGTTCTCATTATCAGAATCATGGATAGATTTCTCTTTCCATAAGCCAGTCTTATGTAAGGCCTGTTTGTGATAAACAAACGACTGGTTGATAGGTTGAACTTTAGGTTCACTGACTCATTTTGGTGGAGTCATAGATCTTCTTTTTGAAGAGCTTACTTTAGTGTCGTAAAGTTCAACCTTCTTCTTTGGCATCTGATAATAAGGACAATAAGACGCAATGTGTCCATACTTTCCACAGTTGTAGCATGATCTGCTTTCAACTTGACGATTTAAATGTTTTTGTGGAGAAGTGTGGGACACACGTGTGACATTGTTTTGTTTAGGTTTTGAAATTTCTTGCTTAGATGTTTTATCTGATTTAACAAAATTAATTTTTTGAACATTTTTAACATCTTTTACCTTTTGTTTCTCTGAACTTAGACATGAAGCACGAGGGAGGTTAATTTGTTTGGCCTTTTTGGGTTCAGAATTAGACTTGGTTGACCTAGACTTGACTTTAACCTTTTCTAATTGTTTGTCCAGATGGACACAAGGCATTTTACCTTGTGATTTTAACGTGGCCTCCTTTAGTTTAGTTCCTGATTCATTAGGTTTACATATGGAATCTGGATCACTTACTAGAGGAGTGGACACAACATGATCCTTGATGGGGTTGTTATTGATTGGTTTACTTTTAGCATTCATCAAGGTCTCATGTGGTGGTGGAACCACTTTATAACCCAAACCTTCCCCATTGTTGCGTTCTCTCACTAAATGTTGGACAATGTGAGAAGAACTTGTCCAACTGTGTAGTTTTTGCTTTAAGGAATTTACTTCTACTTCCAAAACTCCCTTTTGTTTCTTAGTGTCTTCTAGGGAGTTAAGATAGTACTTAATGTCATTAGCTTGGTTAAAAGCTACAACTTCGGTTTCCCTAAGTTGTTTATTCAAAAGTTCTATCTTTTCTTTATAACTATGTTCATTTTGTTTTAAAATTCTATTGGCTTCTGTGCACAGTTGTAAATCATTTACTAAGCTATCATTGTGATCTAATAACCTAGAAAATTTTAAGTCAATGCTTTCCCTAAATTTATTACATTCCAAGCATGCATGACTATTAAATAATTGTTCAGTGGTACTTACCTCAGAGGGTGTGGATGAATCAGCTATCAAAGCGAAGTCTGACTTTTCTGGTTCTGGTGATTCTGAACGTTTTGAACTTGTCCCTTCTTTAGGCAGGTGATCAACCACAGTTGTAGTTTCTTCAATATTTGACACCACGAGCTCCACTGCAATATCACCCTCACTTGTTGAGTCGTCATCTAAGTCCTCTACACTAGCAATGTTGGATTCTCCCGGAGACAAAAACCGAAAGCTCCAATCTTGTCCTTCGTCATCATGAGCAGTCAAGGCTTTAGGATCCTTGCTTGACAAAGTAGGACTACTCGTGGGTTTATCCTGACAATTAAAGGATGAGAAAGGACTCCCATTTCCTAACATTTTGGGCTTCACAGACTCACGTTTGAAGTGCCCCTTTTCCCCACAATTGAAGCAGGTAACCTTGGATTTGTCAAAACCGAAAGTTGTGTCCTTAGTAGCAACCAAGTTCTGTCTGGTCTTCTTGACAAACCTCTTAGCTCTCCGGACAACACTTGCTAAGGCCCACATTATGTCCATCCGTTCCAGCTCTGTCTCGTCTACCTGCTCATAGTCCTCATCTGCCAGATGGTAGTTCCCAATTTTCCCAGCAACTAGCCATCATAGGAGTGGACTACCGCTGCTAAGAGGTCTATGTGCTCCTTTGCTACCTCAACAATCATATTCACAAGATTCTCGGTCTTCAGTTTTGTAGCATTTGCTTTAGGTTCGATGTATTGGGTACCAGACGACCCTGACATGTCAGATCCTGAAGAAGAGGCTTGATATGGACTAGCTGAACTCGACACAAAAGCTGTTTGTAGTGGAGCTCCAGACGTTTTGGCTTGAGGAGTTAAGTTGTACAAGGCTGGGTTCTAGTCATAAGTAGACTTTTGTGCCCTATACTTCATCCTCAACTCCTCCTCTCTCAGCTTCAGAATGAAGTCATTGATGTCTATCTTCGTGAGCATATCATTCTGTCTGAGGTTGGAGACAAAAGAAACCCACTTTTCAAGCAACCCATCTGCAAAGTTTGAGACTTTGTCTTCCATAGAAGTGGTGACTCCACGAGTGTGCAGCTCACTCATCAAGTGAAAGAACCGATCAATTACATCATCTAAGCTCTCCTTTCCCATTGATGAGAAGTTGTCAAACTCCTTCTTCAATGCTTTAGCCTTTAGAGCTTTTAATGATGCATTACCGTCATACCTCTTTTCCAATGCATCCCATAACTTCTTTGCTTGCTTGTTCTCAGAAAATTGATGGAAAATGTCCTTCGGAATTGACTGAGTGAGCAAAGCATAGACTTTCTTCTCAACATTGTACTTAACCTTTTGTCCATCAACCATGCCCCCTAATGTAAGTTTGACTCCATCTGCTCCTACAGGCATGCTATACCCCGTCTCTATTGACTCCCACAGATTGGGATCTATGCCATTCAAGTAGATCTCAAATCTTTGCTTCCATTGTGGGTAATCATCTAACGTGATTAGCTTAGGGAGTTTGTTATGATTCCCCACTTCATTTTCCAGAAGCAATAGATTCTGGATCCTTGAATCCCTACCTGCGGTGAACGCTGAATACTGATCTTCCATTACTATTAACTTTAAACTTTGAAACAAACTGTGGTACTTAGGCGAATGAAGGTGTGCGATTGGGCTATTCTTGCGATTGAACAATGTGGATGGCTCAAACGTGCGAATGAACCAATGCGGATGAATCAATCGTGCGAATGGGCATGTGCGAATGGACATGTGCGAATGAACAATGCGACTAGACAATTTGGTCGTACGAATGGAGGTACGAATGAGTCCAATCATGTGTATGAGGGATGCGTATGAACTTAGTCGTGTGATTGAGTCAATCATGCGACTGAAGCTGCTGGATTTTGAGAATTCGAGGGTTTAGGTATTTTGGATGCAAAAACTCGAATTTCTCACTAACCCTAATTGTCATATGCCGGAAAAAGTTAACTTTACCAACTGGAGACGTCTAAAACACCGTTTCACACAAAAAGATTGCGTTTTTAGTGAAAAAACATAACTTTTATATCAAAAACAATTGAATCACACGTAAATCAAGAGCCAAAGCTCTGATACCACTTATTAGGATCATGTACTGGATGATGTACTAACTGATATACGTGTATACCGAATCAAATAGTGTGGAATCCTATTTGATTGGTGATCCAATCAGGGAGAACGCACGTAGAAACAATTGTAGATTGAATCTAAACGTTAAGAACGATTGGTAATCGATCTAGTGCGTTCTATGAACTTGGAATAGGTTCTTAGAGGTCTCTGGACGGCTAGGGTACGTATGTATTCGAAGTGTTTTATTTTTCCATGAATTAAGTTGTATTTATTGGTTAGGGTTTCTCATTCGTGCGACTGAACCATTAACATGGTTCAGTCGTGTGATTGAGCCATGCGGTTGATCCATTCGCACGAGTGAGTGTTCAGTCATGCGACTGAGTCAATCTCATGTTACAATTGTGCGACTGATCCAGTCTCATGGTTCAGTCGTGCGACTGAGTCATTCACATGAAGTTGTTCATGCGTATGGTCCATTAGCATGGTCCATTCGCATGAGAACTTCATATTACTAAGTTTGAATATATTTCCTAATCATTACATTACTAAGAATAATGCAAACAACCACAAACCTATATAGTCAGTTCAATAAGCGTTAACCTACTAATCAATGAAATAATAAACATTATAAGCACAACCACACATTGTATTTCATTAAGTACCCATTCTATTACATATGTGTAAGACAATAAAGACATTTTACATTAAGCTTATAAACTAGGTACACATGTATCTACACGTAGTTTCTTTGGTTTGGCGGGCTATTACAGAAGATTCATTCAAGACTTCTCTAAGATCGCTTCTCCACTAACCAAGTTGACCCGGAAAGATGTAAAGTTTGTATGGGGTCAAGCTCAAGAGAAGGCGTTCGAGGAATTAAAGGTGAGGTTGAGTCATGCTCCTGTTCTGTCACTACCTGATGGAAGTGAATATCTGGTGGTTTATTCTGATGCTTCCTACTCGAGGTTGGGGTGTGTGTTAATGCAGAGAGAAAAGGTTATAGCCTATGCATCCCGACAGTTGAAGGTTCATGAGGTCAATTATCCTACTCATGAATTGGAGCTAGCAGCCGTAGTCATTGAGTTAAAGATTTGGAGGCACTACCTTTACGGGACGAAGTGCACCATATTCACTCACCACAAGATCTTGAAGTACTTCTTCGAGCAGAAGGACCTAAACATGAGGCAGAGGAGATGGTTGGAACTTATAAAAGATTATGATTGCAATAGCCACTACCATCCGGGCAAAGCCAACGTGGTGGCTGATTCCCTTAGCCGAAAAGAGAGACCTGAGCCGATACGGATGAAAGCTTACCAGTTGATCATGACCTCTGATATGATGATGCAAGTCAAAGAGTTTCAAAATGAGGCATTGAAAGAAGATCGTCTTAACTCCAAAAGAATGAGAGGTTGGTTGTGGAAATGGGTGAAAACACACTCGGTGTTAGAACCCGATTTGGGCAGATGTGGAATCCTCGTTATCGGGATCTACGTATAAAGATTTTGGTTGAAGCTCATAAGACTCGATACTCTATTCATCCCAGTGCTACAAGGATGTACCAAGACATGAAGAAAGACTATTGGTGGTCGGGTATGAAGCGTGATGTGCTGGAGTATGTGAGTAAGTGCCTTACTTGCTTGCATACCGGAGTGGAAGTGGGAGCACATCACCATGGATTTTATTACGAAGCTACCGCACACCACGTGAGGGTATGATGCTATATGGGTGATAGTTAATCGTTTGATGGAGAGTGCTCACTTTCTACCGATCCGCGAGACATATTCATCCGAGAGGTTGGCTGATCTTTTCATTAAGGAGATTGTAGCTCGTCATGGTGTACTGGTGTCTATTGTGTCTGATCGTGACACCCGGTTTACATCTAAATTTTAGAAGTAATTCCACGATGCGATGGGGATAATGTTACACATTAGTACGGCTTATCATCCTCAAACGGATGGTCAGTCAAAGAGGACGATTCAGATGCTGAAGGATATGCTTCGAGCGTGTGTTATCGATTTTAGAGGAAGTTAGGATGATCACTTATAGTTAGTTGAGTTCTCATATAACAATAGTTATCATGCAAGCATTGGTATGCCCTCTTATGAGATGATATATGGGAGGAGATGCCGAACACCCATGTGTTGCGGTGATATTGGTCAGAAAGAGTTAGGGAGCATCAAGGTGATCGAGGCTACAACTGAGAAGCTTGAAAAGATCAAAGCCTTCATGAAGGCAGCCAACGATAGACAGAAGTCGTATGCTAATAAAAGACATAGACCGATTGAGTTCTAGGTGGGTGACAGGGTTATGTTGAAAGTCTCACCTTGGAAGGGTATCATTCGGTTTAGAAAGCGAGGCAAGTTTAGCCCGAGATACATAGGGACTTTCCGAATCATTGCTCGAGTAGGAGAGGTAGCCTATAGATTAGAGTTACCAGAAGAGTTAAATGGAATCCACCCGACATTCCATGTATCTCATCTGAGAAAGTATTTAGCAGATGAAGATATGGCTGTATCACTGGAGGATATTGAGTTGGATGAACGGCTTAATTACGTGGAGCAACGAGTGGCAATCATTGATCGAAAAGAGAAGAGGATGAGGAATAAAGTGGTTCCTCTTATGCGTGTACAGTGGAAGCGTAGGAAGGGATATGAGTCTACATTTGAGACTGAAGAAGAGATGAGGCAGCATTACCCATAATTGTTTGAGGAATAACAGGTTTTGGGGACGAAACCTATATAAGGGGGTGGACTTGTAACATATGGTTATTTTTTTAGAGTCAAAGAAAGAAGAATAAAGTGAAGAAAAAGAAAGAAAAGATATGTTACCTAAGTTAAGGGGTAAAAAGTATCAAAAAGGACAAAAGTGTTGAAAAGTGGGTGTAAAGTGGGCATGGCCACCCACTCTCTTCTTACAACCCCCAAATCATCAGATTTTTAGAAAAAGAAAGTGCAGATTCGGATTCTTTGAAGAACAAGAGCTAAAAAGTCGAATTCAAAGTGAGAAATTCATGGTTTTTAAGTGTTCATAACTGGCCTTGCCTCGGTTGTATGCTTATGTGTGTTATGTGTGTTCGGGTGTGTGTTTTTGGTGGGTTTCTAGGAAGTTGAACTCAATTGTAAACGAGTTTGGAAGAAGCCATACTCAAGAGCTGCAAAGGTGAGTTCTAGAACCCCTCTTTTACACGTTTTAACTGATTTTATGGCTGGAAATGCATGTATGAACTTTTTATAAAACTAGGGTTTCATACCCGTATGTTTGAATGTGTGTATTTGTGGTTATGGTGTGATTTTGGTCTATGCTCATGTTTGATGATGTCATGGTTGTGTTTCTAAGGCTTAGAATGTAAGATTTAATCTTAGAACATGATATATGGTGTTTAGGGCCTGAATCTGATGATAAGGGTGCCCTAGGCTGCTCATGCGCCCAAATAGTAGTTCATACGCCTAAGTTTAGAAAAAACTACTTAAGTGTTGACAAATGCGGATGAGCATTGACAAATCCGGATGAGCATTGACAAATCTGGATGAGCATTGACAAATACGGATGAGTAAAGTTAATGTGGATGAGAAAGTCAATGCGGATGAGAAAGTCAATGCAGATGAGAAAGTCAATGCAGATGAGTAAGGAAATGCGAATAAGTAAATTCATGCGATTGAACAAATGTGGACGAACAAAGTTAATGTGGATGAGTAAGTTCATGCGACTTAACGAATGCAGATGAACAAAGTTGATGCGGATGAACAAATGCGGATGAGTAAAGTCAATGCGGATGAACAAATGCGGATGAACATTGACAAATGCGGATGACTAAAGTCAATGTGGATGAACAAATGCGGATGAGTAAAAGAAATGGGGATGAACAAAAAGGAACGCGGATGAACAAAAAGTAATGCGGATGAACAAAAAGTAATGCGGATGAACAAAAAGAAATACGGATGAACAAAAATAAATGCGGATGAACAAAAGGGAAAATGCGGATGAACACTTAGAATATTTTCTGACTTTTTGGGAAAAAAAGTGAAATGTAGGCTTTGACTTGGGAGGTTCTCGAGGGCTGTGTAAGTTGACTTTTTGAGGTCATAGATGTTATGATGGGCATTCTATGATGTATGATTGATGCTTATGCATGATTGTATGAATGATATATGTTATGTATGTATGATGTGTTAGGATCGTTTAGGTACTGAGTAGTAACTGATTTACGCGTATACTAAACCAAATAGTGTGGAATCCTATTTGATTGGCGATCCAATCAGTGAGAACGCAAGTATAATCGATCTAAGAATGAATCAAAATGTTAAGAACGATTTTAAGATGATTAACTACGATCTATGACCTTGGAACAGGTGTTCTTCAGTCTCTGGACGGCTAGGGTATGATTATGAGCATAAGTATTCGAATTGATCCATTTTTCCACGAATTAAGTGGTATTTATAGGTTAGGGTTTTCCATTCGTACGACTAAACCCTTAGCATGGTTCAGTCGTGTGATTGAAGCATGCGGTTGATCCATTCGCACGACTGAAGGTCCAGTTGTGCGACTGAGTCAATCTTATGTCACAATCGTGCGACTGATCCAGTCTCCTGGTTCAGTCGTGAGACTGGTCCATTAGCATGAAGTATTCGTGCGTATGGTCCATTAGCATGGTCCATTCGCATGAGAACTTCACACGATTAAGTTTAAACATGTTTCTCAACCATTATTGACTAAGAACTATGTAAACAACCACAAACCTATATAGTTTGTTCAATACACAATAAACAATGAAATATTAACCATTATAAGCATAAACCACACTTGTATTTCATTCATACCCATTCAATTACATATATGTAAGACATGAAAGACATATTACATTAACCTCCTAAACTAGGTACATATGTATCAACAAACTCCCCCTTGGATCTAGTTTACATCATTGTCTAACATTCTTCATTAGCTCTTCAAATTTCTTGTACTTCTCCTCCCTTGTAACTCCTACATGTATTTCGAATGCAAAGTAGAGTCTTATCACGTTCTAAAATTGGAGGGCTTGTACTATATCTTGCGCGTCATAGAACAGTGGCCACTTGTATAAAGTATAGACATCGTTAGCAGACAAGTTGGTTAGCCACATTGGGTCAAATACCCAGATAGTTTCCATATTTCCTTTTCTGTTCAAAACTATGACCGCCTCACCTGTTCTCCAATCATAGTAACACCACTTGAAGTGTGGAGTGAAGTCCTGTGGCATTTCCCTTAGAGGGATTCTTGACATCGTGCGTGGAGGACTCCACTTCAACACTATCTTTGGCTTTCCAGTAATGGAATCAACTTCAGACCATCTAATGTACCTCGTCGGTTGTTGAGGTTTGAAGTTGACCCACCTGGTGTGGTTCTCTTTCTTCAGTGCAGCCTCAACCAGCTTGACATCTTCTTTGGATTAGCATATAGAAACTTTAGTTTTGCCAGCTGGTTGAGCTCAAAATTAGGGAAAGTCTTTAGATCGTGTGGGAATCTAAAGTACTCTATACCCTTTTCTTTTTTCACAGCATACACATTAAGATCCTCAAAATAGGCCCATGCTATAATCTTTCCTGACACCTTTAGATGCTTCTTCACTTTGTAGAGCTTGGTGTAGGCATTAGGGTTTGGAGCAGTGCGTTGGGCTCGGATCTCTACAAAACATGCCGCCCATTCAGCCTTTTTGATGTTGACATCGGCGTCTGAGGCTTGGGCTTGATCCTTATTCTTCTCGGACTCTTGCTCCATCTGATCTAGTATCTCAAACGTATCACTAATAAGAGTATCACCCAGATTGGGGACTACATTTCCCTCTTTGTCAGCATACTCTGGATAGTGCTCCATAGTGATGTCCTCAATCTCGATCTCATCTATGTCATTCAGCTCATCATCACTAGTAACTTCAAAAGTTGGAGCATCCTTGACAATCTCGTCCGGATTGAGCCGAAACATCTCAGCATGTTGCTCATCCGTAAGGTCATGAATGATTTCTACTTATTCAGGAGTATAGCTTACTGACCTTTGAACGATCCTTTGCAAATCAAGAATCATTGTGAGTTGAGACTTGATTTGCTGAAGGGGAGCAACATCATACTCATCTTGCTGAGATGATTGATCTGCTTGATTTAAACATGTAACACATCAATTGTTAGTAATTAATCAAGACTATCGAACATTTGAGAACAATATATAAACATTAATTACATAATATTAATACAATATTTAATTACAAAAGTTTTCAGATACATAAATGTCTAATCATTACTTTTGCCCTGAATAGCAGACGCGTCAGTAGGTGGGGCAGATGATGAGGCTCCTTCGTCTTGATTTCTCTTCGTGCATCTCCCTTGACCCTGAGCTGAGGTAGATGCAGCTGTATCTCCTTCTTCATCGTCATCATCATACTGCCTTTCCCTTGCCTATTAATCTTCACTACCCTCGTCATCATCACTATCATCATCTTCATCATCACCATCATCATTATCACCTTCTTTGATCTTCAGAGGCTCATCTTTTGATCCCTTTAGCTTGAGCATGATGGTCTTGTTACCAGCCTCCAACTCCTCTATCCTCTTTGCTGATTGGACATTATGCTCCTGGAGTTGGGCAATTTGCTGACCCTGGGAATCAATCAGCTGGGCCTGCTGTGAGATCTGTTGTGCTTGGGCAGCAATTAGCTCCACAAGCTGTTGTAGCTGGGCAGTATGCTCGTCATCAGCAGCTAGCAGCCTCAGCACCATACGGTTCAGTGCTGACAACTGTTCCTCTACCCCAATGGAGGGTAGAGTAGATCCAGTGGTGAATGTGGTTTGAGATGAGGGACCGGCTTGGTGGCTGGTGGTGGGAGTGGTGGCTGTGGTGAATATGGGTGGTGGTGTATGAGTAGGTGGTGAAGGATGGGCTGTAGTGGTGGTGGAAGGCAGTGTACTAGTGAAGGTGGGTGGTATGGTAGTAATGGTGGTGGGTGAGGTAGTAATGGTGGGTGGAGTGGTAGTAGTGGTGGTGGGAGTGATAGTGGTGGTGGTAGCTATGGTGGTAGTGGGGGAAGAGGTAGTGATCAATGTGTACCTCCGTCTCTTGGGCATCATCCCGTGGGGCTGGGCCATCCTTTTCTTCCTTGAACCCTTCGAGGAGGATGCTCCCCCTGGATTGCTGGACTGGTTTGGGGTATAGGTTGGATCAGTCATAGTTTCCCCAGACCCGCTCGGGCGTTCACCAACCGCCCGAATCCCTCGCTCGGTGGCAACCACCTTACTGCCCACTGTTCGAGTCAATGGCTCATCATCACTCTCCTCCTCCTCAGTAGGTCTGAAATCCTAATGGAAGCCCGCAACCTCTGCTCCTTCTCGGGTGTTTGATGGAGATGGCACATCAGTAGTAATGGCCCTAGATTGGGTGGGGCCTGCATCTCCACCATCACCGCTATCATCATCATCATCTGAATCATCAGTAGGGAGCACAATCTGCTCAGTATCTGAGTCACTGTCATCATGGCCCCACTTCCTCCAAGCTGGCGCCACATAATCCTCACGGGTAGGTTGCCCAAACAATCGCCTGATAGGGGGTTTCACCTGCTTCCCCCTGTACACCTTCATCTGGCCCAAGGTGGTATCGTCCATCACCTCAAGCACTCTAGCATCCTCCTTCTCCTTTGGCAGCAGAGGAAGCTTCTGATCAATAATCATCTGCATAAAGCGAGGGTACATGCAAAATCCTTCCTTGCCCTTCGCCTCGATGTTCTCCACCAGGTAGGTGAAGATCATCCTCGAGAAGCTGAATAGATGGTTCAGCACCAACGCCACATAGGCATTCTGTATCTGGTCGGACAACTTGTCGAAGTCTCCCTTCCTTGAGGCAATGCACTTACGTAGTACATGGGCTAAGTACTTAAGCTGGGGGCACAGGTTGCTCTTGTTGAGCACACATACGTTGATATCCCGCGAGTACTTGGCCCGCATAAAACAGCCTCGTATAGTTAGTGGGTGTAATCATGTAGGGCAGTCAGCATCGTCCCCAAACTCCAAAACTGTCCTGAGATCATCCTCAGTGATCTCTATAGCCTGACCAAAAATAGAGCTCCTGATACAGTGGGGCTCTGAGGTCCTGTCGACAACTGCGCCTTCCTAGAAAGCCTGCTGAACTGAATGGTACGGCGTGCATGGAGTCGATATAGCACGTAAGATCCTCGATCTCTGTAAGAATGTAATAATGCCTGAGAAGTCAGCTACATTCGATTGGTCACACTGTACGGCGTGCATTCGCATGACAGAACAGAAGATTTCAATTTCAAATGAGTCAGATTGTTATTCATGGTCACACTGTCGTACGAATGAACTGTGTGACTGAGATCCAGTCGTGCGATTGAGCTCATACGTACGACTGAGCATGTGATTGGGCTCAATCGTATGCTATCCCATGCATTTACACCAGTCGTGCGACTGAACTCATTCGCATGGAGCAATCGTGCGATTTAGCCATTCTCCTAGCTCAGTCATGCGACTAAAGTTCATCAGGGTGTCCATTCGCATGACAGACCGTTTTCCCAGTTAATTCAAAATTTGAACAAAACTTGATGTTAGGCGTTGTGGTTTGGCTCATTAGTCTTGCAAATGACCGACTTAACACCTACTAACTTTTATTTGAACAATATACTTAGTTTTACAGGTTTCTTGGTCAAACTAAGTCACGGTTCTGATTAGGGCATGAATTGATTTAACTTTGGACAGAATATTGTCGCGCATTACCTGGATAAACACCAAAAATCGTTAGACCACAAAGGTCAATAGTTTAGAGCAATCACAAGAAAATTGGGCAGAGTAACAGTGTGTCATGCGATAAAGTGAGCGATTAAGGGGTGATGGATTGTCTGCGACTGACTCCCCCTCTATTTATACTAGGGTTTCCTTCAGTCGTGCGACTGAACCTAGTCGCATACCTGTTTCGTGCGAGTGAGGGTCAGTCATGCGACTGACACAATCGGTCACCTTCAGTCGTGCGACTAGATATCAGTTGAGCGACTGTCTCATTCGGTTACCTCCATTCATGCGATTGGTTCATTCTTGTGATCCAATCGTGTGATTGTCCCATGCTGATGGTCCAATCGCACGTCTGGGCCATACGTGTGGTTTAGTCGAGTGATTGGGCCCATACGTATGGCCCAATCGTACGGCTGGTCCATACTCATGGCCCAGTCGTGCGAATGGCTCATTCTTATGATTTTGACTTTATGACCATTTGACACTTAATCCTTTTAACTATTGATAAAACATTTCGAGCCTTCGATCATCTCAGACAAGACCATTTTAACTTAGAGAACCTTTGATCACCTCAAACGTGATCCTTTTAATAGTAAAACAATTTGTCACCTCAGACGTGACCCTTTTAACGTTTGAAAATCCCATTGGTCATCTCAGACATGACCCATTTCGTGATTAAATCCCAGATAGAATTCCAATGTATAGTCCGACATTTACCTACCAAGCTGACTAGACATTAACCAAATTAAAATAGCTAGAACTGAAAGACAAACTAAAACACATTTTAGCAATTTTGTGTGAGGTGAAAATCCTAAGATAGATATCTAACAAATTTATTTCTCGAACAGTACAGCTTCAAGTTATTTTGACCATAACTAGAACGATTCATTATGGAATCATACAGGTTTATCAAATCATTTGGGACTTGTTTCCAAAGCCTTTTGATGCTAGATTCTTGTTTTTATCGAGAGTCACTAGCAAGTTTAGGAAATCATACTAGAGCTACAAGATGTACACAATGATTTGAACTTTAAAGAATTGTAGCCACAATGATTGTTAGTATACTTGTCCACTTAAATCCATACATAGAATTTTGACACACATTGGTGATGATTTAAGGTTTAATTATTTCAATAAGCATATGTGGATCCCACGCTTATATGGTAATCAACATTCCTCAGGAGATTTTTGAGCAGTCTACAGGTATTTTGACAAGAAGAGACTATTCTAAGAGCTTTCAAAAAGATGCTAAGCCTCAGCTCAGTGCCACCGCACAGCAGAGAGGCGCAAACAAAAATGAATTCTATAATATTTAGGTTATGCTAATCCTCAGGTCAGTGCCACCGCACAGCAGAGAGGCACACAACCTATCTTCTTATTTGAGCTAGTGTTTTCTTTTTGCACAGATCGCACCAACCACATAGGTTATTAGTTTGATTGCATTTTGCATTCGTCATGTGCTTTGCTCATTTATGGTCATCCGCACACATTTGTGGCGTTTAATTTGCTCGTCACCCCTTATTGGAACTACGTTGATTGTGTTAACCAGGGATAAGATGTTAACCCACAACTAGTTGAACCATTTGGTTTGAAATTGAATTCACCAACGAGGTCTACTTATCTATTGTGCTGAATCCACCGACACATCATCTAATAGTCTAGCAACCTCTAGGTCTACTTTCTCTGTGTTACCTTAGTAGCAGCTAGTTTTACTATCATTTTTTCCTTTTATGTTGCTCAGACTTCTAAGAATTAAACTTCAACTTTTGCATCTTAAACAATTTTTATTCTTTTAAAGTCCTAAACTTTTTATTCCTGTGTACTATCATTTTCCATATACATTGAATCAGTATCACAGATACGATCTTATTTCTATTAGCTAGACTGTTCTCCTACCTCGTATTTTTTACTTAATACTAGTCTAACCTATTCTCCCCCTACAATTCTAAAACTGAAAATAGTTTTGCGTTTAGAATTTTAATAGATGAAGAAATGAACTAAAATAAAATAAAAGAAAATAAAAAACTAAAATTAACTCGACTCGTCGGACTACGCACTTTCATCGTTTGGAATCACTTCACTTTTCTTTTTAATGCCGTTGACCTCTAACAGATATAGAAAACATGGTTTATCATAAGCTTTTGTTTAGAGATCAACGCATTGAAAATCTGTATTAATTTTAACAACATCGATAAATTCTTTCAAAACAATCACGTATAAAGTGATATTTAATGCCGATGTGTTTGGTCTTAGGATGTTGGACCGGATTTCTAGTTACGGCTATAGCAGCGGAATTATCAACAAATATAGGAGTGTTAGAAAATTTCAAACCGTAGTCCCGCATTTGTTGTTGAATCCAGATGATTTGAGAACAACAGCTTGCCACAATAACGTATTCAGCTTCACAAGTTGACAGAGCAACTGATGTCTGCTTCTTACACTGCCACGTGACTAATCTTCTCCCAAAGAATTGACAAACTGCTGAAGTTGACTTGTAGTTCATTTTGCAGCTGCCATAATCCGAGTCACTGTACGCGGTAAGCTCAAAGTCATCGTCATGAGGATACCACAACCCAAGTGTTGGAGTACCCTTCAGATAACAAAATATCCTTTTAACTCCGATGAGATGGTTGACTTTCGGTTTACCCTGATATCTGGAGCACAAACACATTGCGTACATGATATTAGGTCTTGAGGAAGTGAGGTACATGAGGGATCCGATCATTCCTCGGTACATAGTGGCATCCACCAGATCACCATTTTCGTCGGGTGCTACGTCATGGTTTGTAGCAAGGGGAGTCCTAGTTGCAGAAGCGTTCTCCATATTGAACCGACTGAGAATATTGCCTACATACTTGGTCTGATGTAGAAATATCCCCTTTGGTGTCTGATCCACCTGTAACCCGAGAAAGAATTTCATCTCTCCCATGGTGCTCATCTCAAATTCAGCCTTCATTACTACTTCAAATTCTTTACATAGGTCTTCATTTTGGAACCAAAGATTATGTTATCAACATAGATTTGAACAAACAGTAAGTCATCATCCTTTTCTATGATGAACAAAGTACAGTCAATTACCCCTCTGTGAAAAATTTGTTTCACAAGATGAGTTGAGAGTTTTTCATACCATGCTCTTGGGGCTTGGTGGAGCCTATAGAGAGCCTTATCCAGTTTGTAAACTCTGTCCTGATGATATGGATCCTCAAATCCTTTAGGTTGACTAATATACACTGTTTCCCGGATTTCACCATGAAGAAATGCACTCTTTACATCCAGTTGATAAACTTTAATCTTCATGTAAGAGGCATAGGCTAGGAAGATACAAATTGCTTCCATTCTCGCCACAGGTGCAGATACTTCATTGTAATCAATTCCCTCGACTTGTCGAAATCCTTGAACTACAAGTCGAGCCTTGTTTCTGATTATGACCCCTTGGTCATCTTTCTTGCATTCAAGACCCATTTTGTGCCAATGACCTTAGCACCTTTAGGTCTGTCCACCAGTGTCCATACACCTAACTTCTTGAATTGGAGAAGTTCTTCTTGCATGGCACTCACCCATGCCTCGTCGTTTAGGGCTTCACTGACATATTTTGGCTCAAACTGAGACACAAAACAACGATACGCACCATCGTGAAGATATCTGTTTTCCATTACCGAGGCATTATCAGCTAAGTATAGTTGATTTCTTTTCTGAACTCCTGATCTTACATCCCCAATGATATTGTCCAGAGGATGATATACATTTAAGCGTGATCCAGGAGTTATGGGAACAACTACCTCATTATCAAGATTGTGAACTCTTGGTTCCGGATCAGAGGCAGTAGGAGTTTGAGGTTCCGAAGAATCAGAGGCATCAACATCAGATGCTTGTGGACTTGCAGTAGTAGGAGCATGTTCCTCCTGATCAACCAGATCGTTCTCCACGGCTTCATCGTCAGAGGAGGAGTCAGTTACTTCAAGTGCTCCCCCTGAGTGACTAGGTGACTCACCTTGTTGACCAAATGTTGTTGAGTCTTGTGATGGCGTGTTTAAGACATCATACAACATTTTGGTTGCTAACTCATCTTCAGGAGTGGAGAGAGGGATGTTGAAGGACTTAAAGAATCCATCATAATCGAAAAAGAATGTGGGTCCTTTGCCAGCAGGGGGTGGTGTATCTCTGAACGTCGACGTTGCACCATACTTCTACTTGGCCTGTTGAGTTGTTGTAAACTCTCTTATTCGGTATGTTGTATCCTAGAAAAATTCCTTCTTTAGCCTTCTCACTAAACTTGCCTTCATGAGTTTTCTTCAAGAGGGTGCATGGTGTGCCAAAAGGTTCGAGGTACTCTGGATTAGGTTTACGTTGTTGGAGTAACTCGTAACACGTCTTACCATGATGTTTTACCAGCATGACTCGATTTAGAGTGTAACATGCAATGGCAACTACCTCATTCCAAAATTGGATGGGCAGTTTCGAGTCTGCTAGCATTGTTCGTACTTTCTCTATCAAGCTATGATTCTTTCTGCCAACAACTCCGTTCATTTGAGGAGTGTAGGCAGAAGTGAACTGGTGCACAATTCCCTTTTCTTTGCAGAATGCCTCCATCCATTTCTGCCTCCATCCATTGGTTCTTGAACTTGGTACCGTTATCTAAGCGTACATGTATTACCTTCAGCTTGTAGAGTGACTCTAATGTAGGTATTAGCTCTTTGAATGACTCAAATGTTTCTGATTTGGATTTTAGAAACATTACCCAAGAGAATCTTGAGTAGTCATCAGTAACTACATAACAGTACAAGTCGCCAGCGATGCTCCTTGTACTGACTGGGCCAAACAGATGCATGTGAAGAAGCTCAAGAGGCAGTTCAATGGAATGAACTTTCTTTTCCTTATGAGACTTCTTAGTCTGTTTGCCTTTCTTGCAGGCGACACAAAAATCCAGTAATTGGAAGTTTTTGACGTTTACTCCTCGCACTAGATCATTCTGGATCAAGTGATTCATCTTCCGGGGATTGATGTGTCCCATTCTCCTAATCCAGGAGATTGAATCCTTCTCTGTAGCCTTTGACAAGAAGCACTGAACTTGATGATCTGTTGTGGAGGCCTTTGATAGATCCAAGACATAAAGATCGTTATATCTTGAAGCTAACATTAAGACTTGGTCCTCCGGGATCACATAGTCCTTTTTCAGAACATATCACTTCATGTTGTCGAATACTACCTTAAAAACTTTGTCACATATTTGTGAGACAGAAAATAGGTTGTTTTGAAGTTGTTGAACATAGTTTACCTTAACAAACTTCACTTTTTTGTTCCCCACTTCCCCTTGAGCGGTGATGTAACCTCCTTTGTTTCCAGCAAATGAAACGTGACCTCCTTTAATTTGTTTGATGTTTGAAAGGAGTGTTAGGTTCCAGTCATGTGCCTGGATGCTCCGTTATCTACGATCCAAGTATTTGTGGCAGCACTATAGCGAACACCTTGCACATTCAATGGAAATCATAAGTTGAGGTTAGGGACCCAAGCCTTAACTAGCTTGGGTGACCCAAAAGAATCACACATCATAAATTCCACCCACTGTCCATTTGAGGGTGAGGGAAGATCATTCGTCTTCTTGTTCTCATTATTAGACAATGAACTAGATTTTTCTTTCCATAAGCTAGTTTTATGTAAGGCCTGTTTGTGGTAAACAGATGACTGGCTAATGGGCTGAACTTTAGGGTCAGTGACTCCTTTTGGTAGAGTCGCAGAGCTCCTTTTTGACGAGCTCATTTTAGTGTTATAAAGTTCAATTCTTTTCATTGGTGTTTGATAGTAAGGACAATTAGACACGATGTGTCCATACTTTTCACAGTTGTAGCATGATCTACTTTCGACATGTTGGTGTAACTGTTTCTGTGGAGAAGTGTGTGACACATGTGTGACTTTAATCTATTTGGGTTTTCACATTGCTTGTTTAGATGTTTTAGCTTGTTTATCAAAATTTACTGTTTGAACCTTTTCAACATCTTTACCCTTTTGTTTGTTTAGACTTAGACATGATGCACGTGGTTGGTTAACTTGTTTGGTCTGTTCTGGTTCAGACTTAGACGTGTTTGAACCCGACTTTACCTTAACCTTCTCAAATTGTTTATCCAAATTAACAATAGGCATTTTCCCTTTTGACTTTAAAGTGGTCTCCTTTTGTTTAGTGAGAGATTTATTAAGTTTACTTGTGGAATCTGGATCACTTACAAGAGGAGTGGACACCACATGATCCTTGATTGGGTTGTTATTTATTGGTTTGCATTTTGCATTCAACAAGGTCTCAAGTGGTGGTGGAACCACTTTGTAACCCAAACCCTCCCCGTTGTTGCGTTCTCTCACTAAGTGCTGGACTATGTGAGAAGAACTAGTCCAACTGTGTAGTTTTTGTTTTAATGAATTTACTTCAACTTCCAAAATTGCTTTTTGTTTCTTAGATTCTTCTATGGAGTTTAATTAGAACTTGATGTCATTAGCTTGGTTATAAGCCACAACTTTTGTTTCTCTAAGTTGTTTATTTAACAGTTCTATTTTCTCTTTGTAACTGTGCTCATTTAGTTTTAAAATGTGATTTGCTTCAGTGCCCAGTTGCAAGTCCTTTACTAAGCTATCGTTGTGATCTAATAATGTAGAAAATTTCAAATATATGCTTTCCCTAAATTTATTACAATCAGAACAAGCATGATTATTGAGAAGTTGGTCTGTGGAACTTACTTGAGAAGGTTTTGTTGAATTAGACATTAAAGCAGAGTTTGACTTTTCTGGTTCAGGTGATTCTGAACATGTTGAACATTGACCTTTTTCATTCAAGTGATTGACCACATTTGCAGTTTATTCAGTATTCGTCATCACGAGTTCAACTGCTATATCACCTTTGCTTGCAGAGTCGTCATCCAAACCCTCAACGCATGCAATGTTGGATTCTCCTGGAGACACAAACCGAAAGGTCCAATCTTGCCCTTCGTCATTTTGAGCCGTCAAGGCTTTAGGATCCTTTCTTGATGATGCAGGACTACTTGTGGGTTTATCTTGACGATTGAAGGATGAGAACAGATTACCATTACCTGACTTCTTTGGCTTCACACACTCACACTTGAAATGCCCCTTCTCTCCACAGTTAAAACAGGTAACTTTGGTTTTGTCAAAACCAAAGGTTGTATCCTTTGTGGCAATCAAGTTCTGTCCTGTCTTCTTAACAAACATCTTGGCCCTCCGGACAACACTTGCCAATGCCCACATGATATCCATTCTTTCCAGCTCAGTCTCATCTACTTGCTCGTAGTCTTCATCTACCAGATGACAGTTTCCAATCTTCCCCACAACTAGACCATCATAGGAGTGGACGACAGCTGCTAGGAGATCCATATGCTCCTTTGCTACCTCTACAGTCACATTACCTAGATTCTCGGTCTTCAATCTCATAGCATTGGCTTCAGGTGCTATGTATTGGGTGCAAGACGACCCTGACGTGTCAGATCCTGAAGTAGTGGCTTGAGTCGGAGCGACTGAACTCCACACGAATGCCGTTTGAAGTGGTGATCCAGACATTTTTGCTTGAGGAGTTGAGTTGTAAAGTGACGGGTTCTAATCATATGTCGCTATTTAAGACCTGTACTTCATCCTCAACTCTTCCTCTCTCAGCTTCAGAATGAAATCATTGATATCCAAATTTGCCAGCATATCATTCTGTCTAAGGATTGACACAAATGAGACCCACTTTTCTGGCAATCCATCTGCAAAATTCGACACCTTGTCTTCCATGGACGTAGTAACTCCAAGAGTGTGCAACTCACTCATCAAGTGGTAGAAACGGTCGATGACGTCATCCAAGCTCTCCATCCCTATCGATGAGAAGTTATCAAACTCCTTTTCAAAGCCTTAGCCTTTAGAGCTTTTAATGATTCATTCCCTTCATACCATTTTTCTAGAGCATCCCATAGCTTTTTTGCTTGCTTGTTCTCAGAAAACTGATGGAATATATCCTTAGGAATTGACTGAGTTAACAGACCATACACCTTCTTCTCTGCATTGTACTTTACCTTTTAGCTATCCGTCATGCCGAGGCGTCCCTGGCTCACTAGTAGGTGACGAGGGGATTCAAAAGAAACACGATAAGAACTGAAAGGGATGTTTAGCATGAACAGCTAGCTTGATCAAATTCTCATTACTTTGCGCCTAAGGTAAGTTTAACTCCATCAGCACCAACCGACATGTTGTACCCTATCTCTATTGATTCCCATAGATTAGTATCTACCCCATTTAAGTATATCTCGAACCTTTGCTTCCATTGTGGGTAATCATCTAACATTATGAGCTTAGGGGGCTTATTGTGATTCCCAACTTCATTTTCTAGAAGTAATAGATTCTGGATCCGTGAATCCCTACCTGCTGTGAACCTTGAGTATTGATCTTCCATCTCTATTTACTTTGAATTTTAGAACAAAACTGTTTTACTGGTGTGAATGAAAGAATGCGATCGGGTTATTCGTGCGATTAAACAATGCGGATGGATCAATCGAGTGATTGAACAAATGTGGATGGCTCAATCGTGCGATTGGACAGGTACGGATGAACAATGCGAATAGGGTATTCAGTCGTACGAATGGATGAACGACTGAGTGCAATCGTGCGTATGGAAGGTACGAATGAGTTCAGTCGTGCGATTGAGTCAATCGTGCGACTGAAGTTGCTGGTTTTTTGAAAATTCAAGGGTTTTAGGTACTTTGACGCAAAAATAGGAATTTCTCACGAATCCTAATTGCCGTATGCCGAAAAACGTTAACTTTTTGACCTGGAGACGTCGAAAACACTGTTTGACACAAAAAGATTGAGTTTTTGAGTGAAAAACACGATTTTTATATCAAAATCGATTGAATCACACGCAAATCAAGAGCCAAAGCTCTGATACCACTTGTTAGGACCATTTAGGTACGGAGTACTAACTGATTTACGTCGTATACCAAACCAAATAGTGTGGAATCCTATTTGATTGGCGATCCAATCAGTGAGAACGCAAGTATAATCGATCTAAGAATGAATCAAAATGTTAAGAACAATTGTAAGATGATTAACTGCGATCTATGAACTTGGAACATGTGTTCTTCAGTCTCTGGACAACTAGGGTACGATTATGTGCGTAAGTATTCGAATTGTTCCGTTTTTCCACGAATTAAGTGGTATTTATAGGTTAATGTTTTCCATTCGTACGACTGAACCATTAGCATGGTTCAGTCGTGCGACTGAAGCATGCGGTTGATCCATTCACACGACTGAAGGTCCAGTCGTGCGACTGAGTCAATCTTATGTCACAATCGTGTGACTGATCCAGTCTCCTAGTTCAGTCGTGCGACTGGTCCATTAGCATGAAGTATTCATTCATATGGTCCGTTAGCATAGTCCATTCGCATGAGAACTTCACACGATTAAGTTTAAACATGTTTCTCAACCATTATTGACTAAGAACTATGTAAACAACCACAAACCTATATAGTTAGTTCAATACACAATAAACAATGAAATATTAAACATTATAAGCATCAACCACACTTGTATTTCATTCGTACCCATTCAATTACATATATGTAAGACATGAAAGACATATTACATTAACCTCCTAAACTAGGTACATATGTATCAACATAATATGCTCTATATGGTGATGTTGTATGTTTATGTATATGTTCCTTCTTATATGATTATTTTCCCGTGGCTTAAACTGAATGTGAATGAAATAAAAAGTATTATGTAACATAAAGTGGAAGATAATGAAAAGAGGAACGAACTAAAAGAATGCATGCATTAATGAATGAATGAATGAATGAAAGGCTTGCAAGCAAATGTATGGAGGTTCACACTCAATGAGGAGTGTTAGCTCAACCCTGTGCGGGTTAGCTACCCCCTGAGGATGCACACTGGGGCTTAATCCGTGTGATTAAGCAAACGTATGGAGGTTCACACCCAATGAGGGGTTGTCAGCTCAACTGTGTGTGGGTTAAATACCCCATGAGGATACACACAAGGGTTCAATCTTTGTGATTGACCATATGTATGGGGTCCTTGTCGCTTAACCCTAAATGAATTGCTTGGTGCTCTAGATGGGGGTTAAGCACATGACAGGACCTAGATGGAAATGAAAGATAATAAATGTACGAACGAACGATTATGAAGATAATAATAAATATTATCTATGTGTACGTACGATGTGTGGTCACATTCTAAAACCTGGTATGATTTAAAAGAAAGTAAAGAACGGTTTTAAGTAAAAGATAAAGTATGTTTTATTATAAAATTAGAACTCACTCAGCAACGCTGACTTTTTATGCATTTTTTTCCAATTGGCAGGTGAGCATTGCTGAGGATGGCGCGGGGCAGCCACTTGGCATTTTGGATGGCATTCTTTTGTTAATGTTTTTGCATTGTATTGCGAACAAAGAAAATTGTGTAATGAATGTTATATTATTTTGCAAAGCATTTATAATGAAAATGTTGTTTTTAATGTTTCCGTTGCAACGTTTATTTCAAGTTAATGTAATTATATGTTTTATGAGCAATGATTGGCCAGCTGTAAGCGTTCCGGGAACGGGGCCTTACAGTATTGCAAATGGTGTGATATGAAAAATCACAATACTGAAGATTGTCACTTCAACAATTATTGTTCTATTTACAATATGAACAATCACATGACCTTTGACTGCTACTTTAACAAACATTGTGCAATTTGTAATGAAAATAACCATTCAACTCAGGAATGTTATTTCAATAAAAAGAACAAGACAAATAACACAGAGCAGAAATAATCTGATAAAGCAGAATCAGACTCTTAATCCACTGATGGTCAAGAAGCTTCAAAAACAAAGAAGCAACAACAAAAACAAAAACAAAAACCAAAGGAGAAAACATCTACTGATGTTCAACCTTTGAAGAAAAGAACAACATTTCAACAATCCAAAACACCTCACAAAAAGGTGGATTTGAGTGAAAAAGAAACAAATGATGATGATGCTTTCTTTGATAATTTTGAAAAAGGAACTCATGTACCTCACTCAAATCAAAAGATAATGAAACTTTCAACAATCAAGGTTCATTATCAAAACAAAAGCAACAAACCAACAAAGATAAGGTAAATGAAGAAGAGATTGAGAAACCAGAACCTAGTTCAACAACCTAATTTTCAACATAATCATCTTCACCACAAACAACACAGAATGAATCAATTAAAACTAAAATTAATACTGAAACTTCAAGAATGATTCATGAAGGAGTAACAATTTTAGACACCGTAGGCAAACCTAAGATCATTAAGGCTTGGGTTGTCAATTTTAATTGATTTCTTTCTATGTACAGAAACAATCTTGGAGAGCTGACAACAAGTGGTATGTTGACAGTGGTTGTTCCAGGCATATGACAAGAAACTGTTCTCTTCTCCATGATTTCAAGCATAAAAATGCCTTATATATGACATTTGGTGGGGATAAGAAGGGAGGTAAAATAGTTGGTGAAGGAATGGTAACTAATGGTGTGCTCAAATTTGAGAAAGTAAATTATTGTGAAAACTTATAGTATAATTAATTGAGTGTGTCTCAAAATTGTGATCAAAATTATACCATATTGTTTGATAACACTAATTGTTACATTCTTAAGCTAGGTTTTTCAGTTCCAGAAGAATGAATCCTTCTTAAAGCATCAAGAAAAGGAAACACATATGTTTTGGATATGAACAATACTGCACTCATAAAACATGAAACATGCCTACTATCTAAGTTATCAAAAGATGGATCTCAATTGTGGCATAGAAGGCTTGTTCATTCCAACATGAAGAACATGAAAACTTTGGTGAAAAAAGACTTAGTCATTGGTTTGCCAAAGAAAGAGTTTTATTGCTCAAACCATTGTCCATCTTGTTATAAAGAAAAACAACATAGAGTGTCACATAAATCCAAAATTCTCAATACAAACACTACACCACTCAATTTACTTCACATGGATCTGTTTAGTCCAACCAATGTGATGAGCATTAGAAAAAGGCAATATTGTTTAGTGGTAGTGGATGATTTCACTAGATTCACATGGGTCTTTTTCTTAAAACAAAAGAGTGACACATCATAAACATTAATGGAATTTGTCATCAAGATTGAGAATCAACTTGATTTGAAAATTCAAATTTTCAGGAGTGACAATGGGACTAAATTTGTTAATACTGATTTAGATTTTTTTTGCAGGAATAAAGGCATTGCAAGACAGTTCAGTGCACCAAGAACTCCACAATAGATGGAGTTGCTGAAAGAAGAAACAAAACTCTTATTGAAGCAGCAAGAACAATGCTTGCTAATTCATAATTGCCAATCACCTTTTGGGCTGAAACAGTGAACACAAGTTGCAATGTTCAAAATAGGACATTAATTGTCAAAGAAAATAATTAAACACCTTATGAGCTGTTATTTAAAAGAAAATCTTACATAGGATGTCTTAGAGCCATTAGGTGTCATGTATCTGTTTTGAATACAAAGTAACTATTAGGAAAATTTTCAGAGAAAACCTATGATGGTTTCTTTGTTGGATATTCTTCAACATCTAAATCATACAGGATTTACATCTCACAACAAAACATTATGGAAGAAACTTGTAATGAGTTATTTGATAAATCTTTATTTCCTAAATCTGTAAAAGGATTGTAAGGCCCCATTCCCGGGACGCTTACAGCTGGCCAATCATCGCTCATAAAACATATAAATACATTTAACCTTCATAAAACATCGCAGCGGAACACTAAAATAAAATTTTCATTATAAATGCTTTTGTAAAATAATACAACCTTTGTTACGCAATTTCATTTGTTCGCATTACAATGCAAAAACATTAACAAAAGAATGCCATCCAAATGCCAAGTAATTGCCCCATGCCATCCTCAGCAATGCTCACCTGCCAACTAGAAAATGCATAAAAAGTTAGCGTTGCTGAGTGAGTTCTAGTTTAACAAAAAAATATTTGTTCCTTACTTTTGTGTGTTATTACACATCATACGTACACAGAGATAATATCATTATTATCTTCGTCATTCGTTCATTAACTTCCACTCACACGTTCATCATTACATCTTTTCATTCTGTCAAAACCATGACTTTACCCTACCGTCATGCATAAAGCTGGTACTGGGCCGGGGTCTATCATAGACCCCCTGTCATGGCGCACAACAGCCTGGCCATAGTACCTAGGGTAAATTCAGTTGTACCATTGTTATGTGCTATACCCTCCGTCATGTATAAAGCTGATACTGGGCTGAGGTCTATCATAGACCTCCCATCATGGCGCACAGCAGCCTAGCCACAGTATCCATGGTAAGCGATAAAGGTTCCATACAAATGGTCAATCACAAGGAAAGACCCCGATGTGCATCCTTTTGGGGTAGCTAACCCACACACCGTTGGGCTAACACCCTACATTGGGGCGTGTCCCGACATACAAGGCTTACAAGACTTTCTTTACTTTCCATCGTTCATTAATGCATGCATTCATTCATCATGTTCCACTTTCATTATCTTCCACTTTACGTTACATAATACTTCCATTTCATTCATTAACATTCAACGTAAAGCCATGGGAAAATAATCATACATCACAAGGAACATAAACATAATAGTCAGCATCATCATGCAGGGAATCATACATACACAACATACATCATGCATAGTCATACAACATCATACATCATCATCATGCATAAGCATCAATCATACATCATAACATGCCCATCATAACATCTATAACCTCAAAAGTCAACTTACATAGCCCCTGAGAATCTCCCAAGTCAAAGGCTACATTTCACTTTTTCCCAAGAAGTCAGATAATATTCTAAGTGTTCATCCGCATTAGTCTTAGTTCATCTGCGTTTCTTTAACTTCATCCGCATTTGTCATCCGCATTTCCTTTACTTCATCCACATTTGTTCACACTTAGAGTTTCTCATCCGCATTGACCTTACTCATCCACATTTGTCAATACTCATCCGCATTTGCCATCGGCATTTCACATACTTAGTCAATGCTCATCCGCATTGACTTTCATCCACATTTCACATACTTAGTCAATTCTCATCCGCGTTGACTTTCCATCTGCATTGACTTTCCATCCGCATTGACATTCATCTGCATTTCACATACTTAGTAAATCCTCATCCGCATTGACTTTCCATCCACATTGACTTTCATCTGCATTTCACATACTTAGTAAATGCTCATCCGCATTGACTTTCCATCCACATTGACTTTCATCCGCATTAACTACACTTAGGCAATCATTCTAAACCCATTCACACCTAAACATCAGATTCAGTTCCCAAACACCATCTATCATGTTCTAAGCTTAAATCTTACATTCTAAGCCTTAGAAACACAACCATATCATCAACAAGCATGAACATAGTTCAAAATCACATCATCACATCATCATACATCCATTATACATACGGGTAAAAACCCAATTTCATAAAAACATAAGTCCATGCATTTCCAGCCCCAAAATTAGTTAAAAACCAGTAAAAGAGGGGTTTTAGAACTCACCTTTGCAGCTCTTGAGTATGGCTTCTTCCAAACTTGTTTGCAAATCGAATTCAACCTCCTAGAAACCCCCTAAAAACATACCCGAACACATACAAACACACATAAGCATACAACCGAGGACATAATCGGTGGAGAACATCATAAAACCATGAATTCTTACCTTGAACTCGAATTCTCAACTGGTTCTTCTTAAAAAACTGAGAGTTTTCTTCTCTCTTGTCTTCTCTCTCTAAAATGTCCAAGAATTTGTGACGTGTGTGACATATGGGCGGCCATACCACCCTTTTACACCCACTTTTCAAACATTTTGTCCTTTTTGTCACTTTTAAACCCTAGACTTGGATTTTATTTCTTTTCCATCTTTTTCTTCACTTTATTCTTCTTTCTTGACTTTAAAAATAACTGGGTGTTACAAGTTCACTCCCCTTATATAGGTTTCGGGCCCGAAACCTGTTATTTCTCAAAGAATTGTGGGTAATGCTGCCTCATTTCTTCTTCAGTCTCCCACGTAGACTCAGAACCTTCCTATGCTTCCACTGTACATGCACAAGAGGAACCATTTTATTTCTTAGCCTCTTCTCTTTTCGATCAATAATTGCCACTGGTTGCTCCATATAATTGAGCCGTTCATCCACTTCGATATCCTCCAGTGGAACAATCATAACGTCATCCGCTAAACACTTTCTCAGATGAGATACATGGAATGCCGGGTGAATTCCACTTAACTCATCTGGTAACTCTAATCTTTAGGCCACCTCTGCTACTCGAGCAACGATTCGGAAAGGCCCTATATACCTTGGGATCAACTTGCCCCGCTTGCTGAACCAAATGAATACCTTCCAAGGGGAGACCTTCAACATAACCCGATCACCCACCTGAAACTCAATCAGTCTGCGTCATTTATCATCATACGACTTCTATCTATCTTTGGCTTCCTTCATGAAGGCTTTCATCTTTTCAAGCTTCTCAGTCGTAGCCTCGATCACCTCGACGCTTCCTAACTCCTTCTAACCAATTTCACCCCAACACACGTGTATTCCGCATCTCCTACCATATAGCATCTCATAAGGGGGCATACCAATGCTGGCATGATAACTGTTGTTATATGAGAACTCATCTAACGGTAAGTGGTCATCCCAACTTCCTCCAAAATCGATAACACATGCCCGAAGCATGTCTTCCAAGGTCTGAATGTCCTCTCTGACTGACCATCAGTCTGGGGATGATACGCTATGCTGATGTGCAACCTCGTCCCCATAGCATCGTGGATTTTCTTCCAAAATATTGATGTAAACCGGGTGTCACGATCAGACATAATAGACACCGGCACACAATGACGAGTCATAATCTCCTTAATGAAAAGATCAGCCAACCTTTCGGATGAATATGTCTCGCGGATCGGTAGGAAGTGAGCACTTTTTGTCAAACGATCAACTATCACCCATATGGCATCATACCCTTTTGGGGTACGCGGTAGCTTCATGATAAAATACATGGTGATGTGCTCCCACTTCCATTCCGGTATATCCAACGGTTGGATCTTTCCATATGGCTTCTGATGTTCCGCCTTCACTTGCAAGCAAGTAAGGCACTTACTCACATACTCCACCACATCACGCTTCATACCCGGCCACCAATAGTCTTTCTTCATGTCTTGGTACATCTTTGTGGCACCAGGATGAATGGAATATCAAGTCTTGTGAGCTTCGTCCATAATCTTCATGCGTAGATCCCCATGACGAGGAATCCACATTTGTCCAAATCGGGTTTTAACACCAAGGGTGTTTTCACCCAATTCCGCAACCAGACCTCTCATTCTTTCCGAGTTAAGATGATCTTCTTCCAATGCCTCATCTTGAAACTCTTTAACTTGCTTCATCACATCAGAGGTCATTATTAACTGGTACGCTTTCACCTGAATCGGCTCAGGCCTCTCTTTTCGACTAAGGGCATCCGCCACCACGTTGGCTTTGCCCGGATGCTAATGGATCTCATAATCATAGTCTTTTATGAGCTCCAACCATCGTCTTTATCTCATGTTTAGGTCCTTCTGCTCAAAGAAGTACTTCAGGCTCTTATGGTTAGTGAATATGGTGCACTATGTCCCGTAAAGGTGGTGCCTCCAAATCTTTAAGGCAAAGACCACAACTGCTAACTCCAAGTCATGCATAGGATAATTGACCTCATGAACCTTCAACTATCGGGATGCATAGGCTATAACCTTCCCTCTCTGCATTA
>BJCM01272875.1:16678-29890 GCA_018326385.1 Flaveria bidentis | reverse complement strand
TCTTCCGAAGGTTAAATGGCTTCGGAAGAGTAAGTACTTCTGAAGCCACTTTATACTTCGGAAGAGGCTACTTCTTCCAAGGCTTGGAGACTTCTTTTCATCATACTTCGGAAGTGGTCTTTACTTTATTCTTCTAAGTCTTGAACTTTGGAAGTATGCATTTGTCTTCGGAAGTAGAGTTCTGTCTTCGGAAGTTGGACTTTCCCTTTGTCTTCAGAAGAGCTCTACAACCTTAGGAAGTTACACAATAAGCTTCGGAAGCCTTTGCATGCAGCACCAAAATAACTTAAGTGATCTAGTTTTGGTTGCATTAGCCTTCTTCTTGATCCAACAGAAAGCATGAGAACATATAGATGTTTGCAATACTTGACTTGCTTCTTGTCACCCTTTCATTAAGTTCACCAAAATGCTTTTTACTGGATGATTCTTGTGTATTCTGGTGGTTGGAGTTGAGTCACCAGCAATGGTTACATCAAGATTGGAGACATTCAGATCATTATGGTAAGAGGCACCTTCATCTTGTATTGTTGGGGAGTTATGAAGATAATCAGACTCTGTTTTAGTGACTGCTTCAGCATTAGCAGTACTTTGATTGCTTTCATCATTTGATGTTCTTTCTGTATCAACTGGAAGAATTGCTTGCTTTTGATTTCTGATCTAAGTTGATAGATCTTTTGAACGTGATCATAACACGCTGTGACTAGCTTCAGTTGAAACACTTTGATTTTGAGATGGTTGTCTAACATGATCAGCTTGGAGTGAAACATCTTCATTCATTTGCTCAGTAGAGGTAGGAGGAATTAATGAAAAGTCATCTATTCTTTCTACACTTGAAAAAGGTTCAGCTGAATGTAGGTTTCCTGCATCAGATAAGTGAAATCGATCAAAAGATTTTGTAAATGAGTCAATATCAAACAACCAGTTAGGACCATTTGTATATTTTGGAAAAGAGTGTTCCTTGAATTGAACATTTTATGATTCATCAATAATGTTTAATCTAGGATTAAACACTCCGTAAGCCTTTAAAACAAAAGAATAACCTATAAAGAATCCTTCATCAGACTTAGATGAAAATTTTCCCAAATAGTCTCGGGTCTTCAATATTGAGACAGGACTACCAAATGACTTAAAAAATCAAATAAATGGTTTTCTGTGAAACAATAGTTCATATGGAGTCATGTTACTTTCATTTACAATCAGAGTTCAATTTTGACAAAGCACGATGTGTTAACTGTCTCTGCCCAGAAGGTAATTGGCAATTTAGCACGAATAACATTGTTCTTGCTGTTTTAGTTAGTGTTCTATTTCTCCTTTCAGCTACCCCATTTTGTTGAGGAGTTCGAGCTGCACTGAATTGATGAGCAATGCCTTTGGTTGCACAAAATGAACTCATGTCTTCGTTTTTAAAATTGGTTCCATTATCACTTCTTTTTTTTGACCTTATGATCAAGTTGGTTTTCAATTTTTGTCATAAAGTCTTTTATTATTTGGGATGCCTCATTTTTATGAAGTAAGAAGAAAACCCATGTGAATCTTGAAAAGTCATCAATGATCACCAAACAATAGTATTTCTTTCCAATACTCATAACATGAGTTGGTCCAAACAGATCCATATGAAGTAGCTTCAATGGAGTATTGTTTGTGTTCACCAGCTTTGGTTTGTGAGAAGATTTATGTTGTTTTCCTTTGAGGCACACTGAACAGTGATCAACAAAGTGAAATTCTTTTTGGGGAAGACGAATGACATGGTTTCCTTTGACCAATCTATTCATGTTTTTAAAGTTTGAGTGCCCCAAATGTCTATGCCAAAGCTGAGACTCATCAGATGATGCTTTAGATAGAAGACATGTCTCTTCTATTTGTGTTGTAGAATTCAGGTTTAAGACATATGTGTTATTCTTCCTCGGAGTCTTTAGGACAACCCATTCTATGAAAATCTGAAACCTTGGTTTTAGAATGTTGCAATGATTATCGGTAAAGTGAGAAATATTTCTTGTCACAGATCTGAGACACGCTTAGAAGATTGAAGTTTAGTTGTTCACAGTAGTTCACTCTATCAAAGCTTAGCATCCCATTTTTCATAGATCCTTCACCAGTCCTTCTTCCACCTTGTAAATCTCCTTCGAAAGCCACAATAGTTCCTTGTATATGCTTGAAGTCATGAAGGAGGGAAGGATCTCTAGTTATGTGTCAGGAACATCCACTGTCCACATACCATAAGCTATTATGGATGACCCTACAAGCACAAAAGAACTAATTAGAATATGGAACCCAAGCCGTAATGGTCTTGGGTTTCCCATTCCCATCCATGATGGTGACCTCTTGATACATTCCTCTAAATTGTGATTTAGAAAGAGATGTCCTGGGAGATTGCTGAAGATAATTTGATTGTGTCATCTGATCAACATCAACTGAAGAGTCAGAGGAGTAATGAAATCTTTGGTCTCTATTTCTTTGAAGAAATTTAACCCGGTTTTGATTATCAAACATCATTTTTGGTTTAGGAAGATCAAACTTTTGCTTAATGTTGTGATGTTTGTTTCTTTGAATCTTCCACAATTCATTCATGTTACTCCTGTCAGTATTTGATCTAGACATCCTAGATTGATTGTTATAAAAATGACTTCAGATAGTGGGTTTCACAAATGATGTTGTTGAGATGGGTTTGTTTTGGGCAATTCTCAACCCCTTCTGATAGAAGTAACAATCAAATATCATAGATTGAACAATATTAATTGAAATAGTAGTTTTTAGTGGAATGGTTGTTCATGTCCAGATATAGTAGTATTGATTGAAAAAGTACTCTGTTGTTTTGTGATTAAACATGTCACATATGTCACAATACATGTGTTTGTTTCTTGAATCTGATTTTGATTTAGCAGGTTTAGATGATTTACCCATTTTCAACTAAGTCACAATCTTTTGCTTGTGGGAGGAATTAAAATTAGCCTTTTTAGTAGTTTGCTTCACAACACTACTTTTGTTAACTGTTCTAGGCTGTTTTTGTTTCCTCAACCCTTTCTCTACTTCTTACTCAAACTAATCAACATGCTCCTTGTTACATATGTCAAAACCTACTCCTTGTCTTAATTTTGAAGATTGGGGGTCTGACTGAATTTTAGTTGTTGAAATCAAACATCTCTTGTGTTTCTTTTGTAGTGAAACCTTGTCTGATTCGCTTGATTTTTTGGAGATTTAATCTCATTATCAGAACTGCTTTTAGCAGAGGGTTTCATTGACTTCACAAATTTCTTCTTTCCTTTTGAAATGACAAGTATAAATTTCATAAAGGGGACAATGGCCTTGATTGGGCTCGTTGGTTTGATGACATTCACTGTCTTGTCTGAACACTCCTTGATTTTAATTGGGTGACCTAGTTTGAATTTCTCCTCATTTGTTTCCATGTAAGCATTTGGTTTGTTTTGAGGATTTATGACTTGTTTTACTATTGTTTTTGGTTCAATAATGTTAGGTTTAATTTGCTCAATGAGTGTCAATTCAGGCATGACAGTGTAGCTGTCATTGTATGGTGGAGGACAAGAGTTATACCCAATCCCAGACATATCCTTGGGATCCTTTTGTGAATCAAACATCTCTTGCAGCTTAACTGACGACAGTTGAAACTTCTCGAGTTTCACTTCAGTAAGTGCTTTTTCAACTTTTGATTAAGCTAACTTTTCAGTTAGTTGCTCATTCTCAGCTGCAAGAGTGTACTTTTCACCATGCAATTTTTTCAATGTCAGAGATGAGAGATTTAATTTTGATTTCAAAGCCTTTAATTTCTCTCTTAAGCATCTCTGACTTGACCTTTTCTTCTTTTATTTTGTTATCTAGCTTATGATTGTGCTCTCGATAACCATGCAGTCCAGTAATGTATTTATCACTACAAATGTTAGATTTTACCTCAGATGGCATGGGAGATGGACCATCATTGATGTGAGCCATAAGTGCATGATTCTGGAATTGAGGCTTTACTTCCTCTGCATACAGGCTCCAATAACAAACTCTATCTTGCTTAGTAACAAGAGCATTTAAAGATGACTGACTACTTCCATGAGCTTGATTAGTCAGTTGAGGCTGATTCTGATATGTTTGTTGGTGTTGTTGATGATTATACTACTGTTGGTGATTTTTGGAGTGAAAACTATTGCTTGGTTATGAAGATGATTAGCTCTGAGAATTCCATTGAAAATTGTTGGTTCTTCTGGGAGCATTACATTCTCTAGAGAAGTGGCCAGTCATGCCACAGTTGAAGCACTTCACCTTGGATTTGTCATATCCAAGTTTGGTGTTTTCAATAAGGCTAAGCTTTCTTCCTTTTTTGAAAAACTTCTTGGCTCTCATTGCAATCATAGCCATTTGCCATTGCAAATCCATTTCTTCCACATCATCTAGATCCATTTCTTCCAAGTCTTTCTAGATCAGATGTGCAAAAGTGAGTCTGCCTCCCAGATAAGCTTCAAAGCTAGCAACAAAGGCATTGTAAGTTGCCTTTTGTTCTTCTGATCTTGTATCATCAGGAGTAGTTGAGGGAGTTGCAGAGAACCCTGATGGTTGTGATGATGTTGATGGCTTGTTGGTTGTGGAGCTGTAATGAATCCTGTTGGCTTCCCTTGATCTCTTGAGGAAGGAAAATCATCCTCCTCAGTAATGAATACATTTTCCATAGAGTGAGTGTCTAATGGAAATTTATAAGCTTCAATAACTATGGGTCCACCTAGGTTTCTGCTTCTCTCATCAAGTTCCAGTGCTTCTATCTTGGCAATCATTATATCCAAGGTGGGACTCTCAAGATCAAGAGTGTTTTTCAGCATTGTCAGATTTTGTTTCCAGTTTTTTAAAAGACTGTGAAGCATCTTCTTGTTTAACTTTTTGACTTTATAAGTTACCCCCATGACCTCTAAGTCATTTACCAGCTACACAAATCTATGTAGATGTTTAGATATGGACTCCCCCTTGGAGTGATGTAAGGTTTCATATTTGATTAACAAGCTTATCCTTGTTAGTTTCAGCTACTTCACTGCTTCCTTCACATATTATCAGTAGTGCATCCCATACAGCTTTAGCAGTTCCATACTTTTCAAGTCTTTTCAGCACATCCATTTTCAATGCTTCAATGAGTATGGAGTAAGCTTTAAGATCAATCTTTATCTTCTTGTAGTCATCATCATCAAGAGTCAGATCTTCAATGGGTATTCTTGAGGTTTTGTACAGGACAACTTGATCAGCATATAGTGTCACAGGAATGTGAGGCCCTTTACATATTGAGATCCAATAGTCCGGATTTACATCTGTAATATAATTCCTGAATCTGATTTTCCATTGCTTAAACTTAGATTTTTGTTTAAGCATGGGAGGTTTTGGAGTACGACCAAGTTCTGAAAAATTATGTGAATTCATTTTAACAAGTTGTTTTTAACTTGTTTGAATTATGATTAGATTGATTTTAAGTTCAATTAGTCCAAATACTTCAAATATTCCAAAACAGGCTCAAGGAATGAGATCTGTTGATGTTTTTATGAGTTTGTGTTGTAAATTTTTAAGTTTTATCAACTGTTCACAGCTTTGAGGATGAACATGATAGCTTTGTTCTTGAAGATGAGAACGGATGAATAGTAACTGTTGAAGAGTTTTCTGTAGTTTACTAAGTAGAGGTAGTAGAACACTCTATTAGCAACTCAATCACCAGATCAATCGAGTTCTATTCAAATCTTGGCAGTTCTAAAAAAGAACCGAGAGCCAGAGCTCTGATACCAATTGACTGGGTAGTGATATTGATATTCTCACTAGGATCGAATTGTATGGTGGAATCAAACAATCAAGAAACATTGAATACAAGAAATACTCATAAATGCACTTTGTATTAATGAAGGTGATTGATTACAATGAATGCTAGGGTTTGAGCATTAAACAGTAATAATACACCATGAGAATGTAAGACACAAAATATTCTAATTGTTTATCAACAATCACCTCACATATGAGGTTTTCTATTCTATTTATAGGCTGACAAGATGCCTTTTACAATATGACTAAACTACCCCTGACCTGCACATCAGAACTAGTCTAAGTCTTCATCCATATTTCTTTAGTTCATCCGCATTGACAAATGCGGACATGTTGAACTTGATCAAAATTTCTTTTGTTCTTTAGCATTAGTATTTGGTCATCCGCATTGTCTAATGCGGATGGACAAATAGTTATGCGCATTTTTTGTCCAGGCATCCGCATTTGTTAATGTGGATGTACAAAACTTGTCTGCATTTCTTTTCGGCTATCCACATTTGTTAATGCGGAAGAACAAACACTTATGCGCATTTGTTCTATGTCTTCCGCATATACAAATACGGTTAGCCGCACTTGTCTTTTTTGCAGATTCTTCATCCACATTCATACTTGGACTTGTGGGATTACCAGTAGAACAACCATCAACTCACCAATTGAATTGGCATGTATGATCCTTACACGGTCCAACAATACTCCCCCTAAGGATTATACAGCCTATGTTCTTCAATGGTTTGGTAGTGGTTGAGGTTGTGAAGATTCTGCTCGATCTTGTGGAGGCATTAGAGGTTCTACTTGAGATGGATCCAAAATGGCCTTTATCATGTTGGGAAAGTCATTTGCATAAGACATCTTCTCTCTATTTAACACATGAATCTTCATCTAACTCATAGTGTAGATGGCTTCTATGGGTAGTTTCGTGAGTGAGATTGGTTCCCATATAGATATAGTAGTTATGCCATCTCTATGTATCAGTAAAGTTCCATCCACATCAACCTCTAGATTCACAATGTTCCCTAATTGTAGAGGAGACTTCTTCTTCTTCCTCTTTTCTCTTTTGGCAATGATTTGATCATATGCCATTTTTGGTATTTTGATGCACTTTAAGAAGAAGTACATGTCTTCTTCTCCCAACTTGTTTGTTATTTCTCTGAAGTGTCTGGTGTAAATGTAGTGGATGTAGTATTCATTGAGTAGTCTCATCTCATATCCACCAAATAGTCTAATCTCAACACCTTCCTATCCTCCCCATCTTCTCTCAATTACCAACTCATTCATCTTTTCATCATAACAGACATTAAATATTAGTATGGAGGAATGAGTTCCAGATACGATCTTTTTCTTTAGTGATTCAGTTGGTTGCAGTTTAGCTTTGGAAACACAACTTCTTCTTGTTGTTTAGTTCTTCTCTTCTCAAGTGGGTTGATAAAGGACCTATCTGTAGATACATGTGTACATAGTTTATAAGCTTAATGTAAATGTTTTTCATCTCTTACACATACGTAATGAATGGGTTAAATGAAATATAATATGTGGGTGATGTTTATAATATTTAATATTTCATAGTATTATTGTGTGTTAAAATATAATGAACTTACTATATAGGTTTGAGGTTGTTGTGCATGATTCTTACTCACTAATGATTGAGAAATGTGTTCAACCTAGTCGGATGAGTCTTCATGCGAATGGACCATACTAGTGGACCATACGCATGAATACATCATGCTTATGGACCAGTCGCACGACTGAACCAGGAGACTGGATCAGTCACATGATTGAAACATAAGATTGACTCAGTCGCACGACTGAACCTTCAGTCATGCATATGGATCAATCGCATGATTCAGTCGCACGACTGAACCATGCTAATGGTTTGGAACTTACGATTGGAAATCCATAACCTATAAATACCACTTAATTCATGGAAAAACATAACAATTGAGAGAATACTTCATAATACACGAACCCTAGTCGTCTAGAACGTCCAAGGAAGCTTGTCCAACTTCATAGATCATTCCTGATCGATCTATATTCATTCATAGAGTTTAGTTTCAATCTCATGTTTTAACTCAAAAGAGTCATCTTTTTGAGTCCGCTGGTGTTTTCCGACGTTTCCAGGCATTAAAGTTGAAGTTTTTTGTTATACGGCAGATTAGGGATTTCGGGAAAATCGTAATTCGTGTCTAAGTGCCAAAAAATCGGTTTTTCCAAACACAACAGCCTTCATTCGCACGAATAGCTCATTCGTACGATTGAACTCATTCGAACACTCCATCCGCACGACTGAACTCAGTCGTATCCTTCATTTGCATGACTGAACACCTTTAGTCAGTTAAGTCCATTCGCCTTGTTCATACGCACGACTTAATCCAATCGCACGATTGAATTCATTCGCACTTTTCAATCGCACGAGTGATCCATACGTATTGTCCATTCGCACGATTGAAGTTGTCCTATTCTCAAAGTACAAAGTTCATACAAATGGAAGATCAGTTTTTAGCGTTTACTGTCGAGAAGGACTCACGTATCCAGAACCTTCTGCTTCTGGAGAATGAGATAGGAAATCACAATAAACCACTAAAGCTTATAACGTTGGATGACAATCAACAATGGAAACAACGATTCGAGATTTACCTAAATGGAGTGTATCCAAATCTCTTGACTTCTATAGAGACTGGTTACACGGTACCAGTAAGCGCAAATGGAGTAAAGTTGACACTAGGTGGAATGAGCGAGGCTCAGAAGATACTCTTCAATGCTAAGAAGAAAGTCTATGTTCTGCTGACTCAGTCAATCCCAAAAGACATCTTTCACCAATTTTCTGAGAACAAGCAGGCCAAAAAGCTATATAAGGCATTAGAGAAGAGGCATGATGGAAATGCAACATTGAAGGCACTTAAGCTAAAGCTCTCAAGAAGGAGTTTGATAACTTCTTCTCAATTGGGAATGAGAGCTTGAATGACATCATCAATAGGTTCTACCATCTGATGCAGCTTGAATGACTCATGGTGTAACGACGTCTATGCAAGATAAATTTTCAAGCTTTGTAGATGGTTTTCCTGAGAAATGGGATTCATTTGTGTCCAACTTGAGACAGAATGATATACTTGCTACGTTGGACATCAATGACTTCATCTTGAGTTAAGGGAGGAGGAACTGAGGATGAAATACAAGTCAAAGAAAGGATCTTATGTTCAGAATCCTTCACTTTACAACTCGATTCCCAATCCAACTTGTTTAGGAGCACCACTTCAAAAAGCTTTTGTGTCTAGTTCTACGGCTCCTTCTCAATCCATTGCTTGAGGACCGGAAACGTCTGGGTCACTGTCTACCCAATATATAGTGCCTGAAGCCAATACAACAAAGTTGAAGACCAAGAATCTCGGTAATATCAAAGTGGAAGTTGCAAAAGAGCACATGGATCTTCTAGCAACAGTTGTTCAATCGTATGATAGTTTAGTTGTTGGGAAGATCGGAAATTGTCACCTTTCAAATGAAGACTACGAGTAGGTTGACGAGAATGAGCTGGAGAGGATGGGTATCATGTGGGCTCTAGCAAGTCCAGTTAGACGAGCTAAAACGTTCATTAAGAAGACGGGTCAGAATCTTGTAGCCACAAAAGATACGACCTTTGGTTTCGACAAAACCAAGGTCACCTGCTTCAATTGTGGTGAAAAGGGGCATTTTAAATGTAAATGTGTGAAGCTCTAGAAAACAAGAAATGGTAACCCATTTCCCACTTTCAACCGTCAAGACAAAGACCTAGTTGGAACCAGTTCCTCAAATAAAGAGACTAAAGCACTAACTGCCCAAGGTGATGAAGGACAAGACTAGTCCTTCCAATTTGTCTCTCCTGGAGAATCAAACATTGCTCGTGTAGAAGCATTGGATGATGGGTCTGCTAGTGAAGGTGAGATTGCAGCAGAGCAAGCAATGTCAGAAACAGAAGAAGCTGTGAACGTGGTAAACCACTTGGTTGAGTAAGAGCTCAGGGCAACAAGTTTAGAATCTCCAACAACAGAAGAGTCTACCTCTGCATTGATGACTGATTCAACTGACTCCTCTTGAGTAAGTTCCTTAGATCAACTATTTAATAAACATGCTTGTTCTGAATGTGAAAAATTTAAGGAAAGCATAGATATAAATTTTGCTTGGTTATTAGAACACAATGATAACTTAGTAAATGACTTACAACTCTGCACTGAAGCAAATCGTATTTTAAAACAAAATGAGTGCAGTTTTAAAGAAAAGATAGAACTGTTGAGTAAACAACTAAGGGAAACCGAGGTTGTTGCCTTAAATCAATCTAATGATATAAAGTTTTATTTAAACTCATTAGAAGAAACCAAAAAGGAGAAAGCAGTTTTGGAAGTCGAGGTTAATTCATTAAAACACAAACTGCATAGTTGGGATAGTTCTTACATAGTATAGAACTTGGTGAAAGAACAAAACAATGGGGAAGGTTTGGGATACAAAGTAGTGCCACCTCCACATGAGTTACTTTTAAATAAAAAATGTAGACCAGTTAATAACATCCAATTAAGGATCATGTGGTATCTACTCCTCTAGTTAGTGATCCTGATTCCATGGGTAAGCTAGTGAAATCTGACACTAAACAGAAGGAGGCTACTTTGAAATCAAAAGGCAAGATGCCCGTTAAGAACTTGGATGATGCATTGAAAAGGGTTAATGTAAGGTCAAATTCACCAAAGTCCATTTTAGAACCCAATTTGACTAAACCAGTTAACCACACACGTGTTAGTCATCAAAGTCCAACCAAAGGGCATGTTAAAGATGTTCAAAACGTCAAAACTATTAATTTTGTTCATAAAGGTGAAACATCTAAAAGAGTTGTGACAAAACCAAACCAGACACACCTCACACCTTCACTAAACTCAACATCACATAAAAGTTTTCCTCAGTCTGTAGAAACAAGATATTGCTATAGTTGTGGAAAACGAGGACATATACCCATAAAGATAATTGAACTTTATGATACACAACCAAGTTCTTCTAAAATAAGATCTAACACTCCACCTAAAAGTGTTAATGTACCAAAAAGTCAAACCATAAGTCAGTCGTCTGTTTACCACAAATAGGCCTTACACAACATTGGCTTATGGAAAGAAAAATCAAGTATAGGTTCTGATTGTGAGAATGATAAGAAGAAAGATATGCCCTTAGCCTCGAAAGGACAATGGGTTGAGTTTATGATGTGTGATTCCTCTGCGTCACCCACGCCAGTTAAGGCTTGGGTCCCAAATATGAACTAACAAGTTTCTTTGACTGTGCACAGTGTCCGCTATAGCGCTATCACAAATACCTGGATTATTGATAGTGGGCATCTAGGCACATGACAGGGAATTCGTCCTTCCTTTTCAACGTCACACAAATCAAAGGAGGACATGTTTCATTTGTTGGGAACAAAGGAGGATACATCATAGCACACGACAAAGTGGAAAATGAGAAAGTCAAGTTTGACAAGGTCAACTACATTCAACAACTACAGAACAACTTGCTTTCTGTTTCCCAAATCTGTGATAAAGTATTCAAAGTTGTTTTTGACAACAAGAAGTGCTAGGTGTTGAAGAAGGACTATTTGATTAAGGAGGATAAGGTTCTCATGTCAGCTTCAAGATATAACGACTTGTATGTCTTGGATCTATCAAAAGCATCCACAACTGATCACACAGTTCAATGCTTCTTGTCAAAGGCAACTGAGAGAGACTCAGTCTCGTGGCATAGGAGCATGGGACACATCAATCCTAGAAAGATGAATCACTTGATTTAGAATGATCTAGTTAATGGTGTAAATGTTAAGAACTTCCAGCTTCTAAACTTTTGCATAGCTTTAAAGAAAGGGAAACAGACCAAGAAGGCTCATAAGGCAAAGAAAGTTAACTATATTGATATGCCTCTTGAGCTTCTGCACATGGATCTGTTTGGCCCTGTTAGCACAAAGAGCATTGCAGGAGATCTGTATTGCTTTGTAGTCACAAATGATTACTCTAGATTCTCTTGGGTGATGTTTCTGAAAGCCAAATCAGAAACTTTTGAATCATTCAAACATCTAGAAACTACATTCGAATCACTCTACAAGCTGAAAGTTAGGCAGATTCGATCTGAAAATGAAACTAAATTCAAGAATTAGTGGATGGAGGCATACTGTAGAGAAAGAGGAACTGTTCATCAATTCACCTCTGCCTACACTCCACAGATGAACGACGTAGCTAAAAGAAAGAATCAAAGTTTGATCGAAACTACCAGAACAATGCTTGTTGACTCAAAACTACCTATTCAATTCTTGAATAAGGCAGTAGCAAACGCATGTTACACGCTCAATCAAGTCTTAGTAGTCAAGCGACATGCAAAAATGTGTTATGAACTACTCTAGCGACGTAAGCCTAGTTTGGAGTATTTAGAACCGTTTGGCGTACCTTGTACATTGTTGAAGAAGACTCAACATGGGAAGTTCAACGAGAAGGCAGGAGAAGGGATATTTCTTGGATACAGCATACTAGACAAGAGAGTTTACAACAACTCAACGGGTCAGGTAGAAGTGTGGGGCAAGGTTGATGTTCAAAGATACACCACCCCCCAACTGGGAAAGGACCCTCATTCTTCTTTGACTATGACGGATTCTTTAAATCCTTCAATCTACCGCGTTCTCATTCTAATGATGAGCTGTCTACAAGGATGATGTAAGATGCCCTTAATGCTCCTCCACCGAACTCTACATCAACCGGTCATTAAATGATTCTTCTAGCTCTTTAGGGGGAGACCTTGAAGTGAGTGAGTCTTCATCTGATGATAAGGCAGTTGAAACTGCTAATTATGACTAGGAGGAATAGGTTCCTACCAATGAAAGTACACAAGCATCAAATCCTGATGCCTCTGACACTTCGGAACCTCATACTCCAACAGCTACAGATCCTGAACCTGAGTTTAACAATCTAGATAATGAGGTGGCTATTCCAACAACTCTCGGATCTCAGTTAAATGTTATCATCCCCTGGACAATGTCATTGGGGATGTTCGATCGGGAGTACAGACCAGAAATCAGCTGTACTCAGCTGATTATGCCTTGGTAATGGAAAAAGGGATACCTTCACAATGGAGCATATCGATGTTTTGTGTCTCAGTTTGAGCCAAAATACGTTAGTGAAGCTTTAAATGATGAGGCATGGGTTAGTGCAATGCAAGAAGAACTCCTACAGTTCAAGAAGTTAGGAGTGTGGACCCTTATGGACAAACCAAAAGGTGCTAAGGTGACTGGCATTGAAATGCAAGAGAAATGACCAAGGGGTAATAATCAGGAATAAGGCCCGACTTGTAGTTCAATGATTTTAACAAGTCGAAGGCATAGATTACAATGAAGTGTTTGCACCAGTGGCAAGGATGGAAGCAATACGTATATTTCTAGCTTAT
>BJCM01272875.1:0-12122 GCA_018326385.1 Flaveria bidentis | reverse complement strand
ACAAGTATACTGACAATCATCGTGAGCTGCAGTTCTTGAAAGTCAAAATCATTATGTGCATCTTATAGCTCTAGTATGATTTCCTAAAACTGCTATTGACTCTCGGTCAAAACAAGAATCTAGCATCAAAATGGTTTATTAAAATGTCCCAAATGATTCTGATATACCTGTATGATTCCATAATGAATCGTACTAGAAATGATAAAATTGACTTGAAGCTGTGCTATCCAGGAAGTAAAATCGGCTAGATGTACTCTAATAGGTTTAATTCCATCTCAAATCAAAAATACAAAAATATGTCCTGTTTTGTTTTAAATTTCAAAGTGTTTTCAAATTTTTGTTATTTTGAGTTCCTGCGAATCAAATGAGTCTAATCACAACATTCAACATCAAGTTTTGACCATGATTTGAATTTAAAGAGTCGAATAGAGCTTTATGTGAATAGACGAGCTGATGAACTTCAATCGCACGATTAAGCTGGGCGTATGATTCAATCGCACGAATGAACCATGCATATGAGATCAGTCACACGACTTACTCAACCGCATGGCATAACATACGACTAAGCTCAGTCAAAGGCTCAATCGTACGACTGAGCTCAATCGTATGACTAAGAGTCAGTCGTATTGTCCATTCGCACGACTAAACAAAATGATCCAAGTTCGTTAAAATTCAAATGTCATCATTTACACAAATCTAATGTATATATGTCTTGTGTTACAGAAACATGGCTAACAGATGGACTATGAGCACCAAACACAACATCTGTGCTCATCTTGATGCTACATCCCGAAACGCTTCTGAGTTCACTGGGATTGTTGCCTTTTTGTGTAGATCGATGATCTTCAAGGCCATATCTACACCATGCTCACCGTATAGATCTATTCAGTAAGCTTTCTGGGAAAATTCTGTAGTTGACAGGTCCGTTGAGCCCCAATGTATCCGGAGCTCTATCTTCGGACAAGAGATTGAGATTAGCGAAGACGATCTGAGGAGGTTCTTGGACTTGGGTGAGGACGGAGCCTACCCAACCAAGCTGCATCCCTTGACTGTTCGGGGATGTTTTCTTCGGATCGAGTAGGCTTGGGACATCAATGCTGGTGTGCTCAACAAGAGCAACATGTGCCCGCAGTTCAAGTACTTGGCCCACGTCATCCTTAAGTGTATAGCCTCAATGAAAGGAGGCTTTGATGAGATGTTTGACCAAACACATAACGCATATGTTGCTCTGGTACTGAACCATCTGTTCAGTTTCTCCTGCATGCTTTTCACATACATGATAGAGAACATCAAGGCCAAAGGTAAGGAAGGCATCTATATGTACCCATGTTTTTTTATAGATGATCATTGATCAGAAGCATTCTTCGCTGCCAATGGAGAGAGACGATGTGGTTACTCCCGAGGTGATGGATGATACGACTCTAGGTAGGATGAAGGTTTACCGGGTCAAGAAGGTGAAGCCCACGATGAGGAGATTGTTTGGGTATCTAGCCTGAAAAGATTACGTGGCGCCCGCTCGCAAGAAGTGGCGTCACGATGACAACGATTCTGATACTGAGCCGATAGTATTACCCACTGACGAAGACAATGATGATGATAGTGAAGATGGTGGAGATACTGGCCCCACTCCATCTAGGGACACTAACACTGCTACTTCATCTCCACCATACACACATGGTGAAACAGAGAGGGCTTCTTTCCACCAAGACTTCATGCCTAACAAAGAGAAAGAGTCAGATGATGAGCCACTGGTCAGGACAGTGGGCAGTCGGGTTATGGCCACTGAAAGAGGAATATCAGCGGTTGGTGGATGCCAGGGTGAGTCAAAGGGTGCTGCTACTGATGTTACTGATCCTACATACACCCCTGACCAGCCCATCAGCCAAGGGGGAGCATCTTCTTCTAAGGGCTCGAGAAAGAAGCCAATGGCTCAACCCCATAGCTTAAAGAGCAAGAGACGGAGGATCACACTCGTTACCACAGCTACCACCACCTCTACCTCAGTTCCCACCACTACCACACCTCCTACCACCACTACCACACCTCCTACCACCACTACCACACCTCCTACCACCATTACCACAACCACCCTATCACGATCCATTCCCATTCCTCCTCCAATATTCACCACATCCACCACCACAACCACCACCCAACGAGCTGGGATATTCACTCAAGTCCTGATGACCTATGGATCCACTCTACCAAATATCAGGTTAAAGGAACAACTAGCCAACCTCAACCGGATGGTGCTAAAGTTGCTTGCCACGGATGAGCAAAGAGTTGCGTTGCTTAACCAGCTAGTGAAGATCAATGCAGCTCAGGCAGAGCAGATCACATAGCTCAAAGAGTAGAATGCCCATTCTGTTAAGAGGATTGAGGATCTAGAGAAAAAGAACAAGAAGATTCTACTCAGGCTCAAGGGGTTAAAAAGTGAGCCTCTAAAGATCAAAGATGGTGATGGTGATGATGAAGATGATGTTGATGATGATGAGGATGAAGATGATACAGAGGAAGATGTCAAGGAGGGAGGACTGAGCCAAAAATAACAAGATGAGGATGACGATCAGGAAGGTGATGCATCTGCATCAGCCTCTAATCCTTAGGCTCATGTGAGGCGAACTAAAAGGAATCAAGATCAAGGAGCCTCATCCTTCGCTCCTCCTACTGAAGAACCTACTATTCAAGACATAAATGAAGCTTAATAGATCGATGAATTCGATGTCCAACCCCTTCAGCAGGTCAAGACTCAATTAACCATGATTCTTGACTTTCAAGGGATAGTTAGACGGTCTGTGAGCTACACGCCAGAGGAGGGAGAGATCATACACGACCTGACGGGTGAGCAGCTGGCTGAAATATTCAGGCTGAATCTGGATGAGTTGGTTAAAGATGCTCCTATGGTTGATGTGGCAAGTGACGATGAGCTTAACAATGTTGACGAAATCGAGATAGAGGACGTTACTGCTGATCATTATCCTCAGTACGCTTATCTGGATAGAAATGTTATCCCCAACTTGGGTGAAACATTCAATAGTGGTACTTTTGAGAAGCTGAATGAAGTTTTAAAAGAAAAAGAGAAAGAAGAGAGCACCGCCCAAGCTTCAAATGAAAATGTAGATCTCAAGAAAGCTGAATGGGTAGCCTATTTTGCTGAGATGAAAGCCCAGCGCATGCCCCAAAAGCAGAATGCCTACACAAAGCTTTATAGTGTCAAACATCATCAAAAAGTGTCTGTCAAGATCATTACGTGGGGCCTACTTTGAATATTTTAGAAAAGGGGATTGAGTACTTCAGATATCCTCATGTCTGAAGACTCTTCCAGGTTTTGAGCTCAACCGACTGGCGTACTTAGATCTGCTTTATGCTAATCCAAGGAAGATGTCAGGTTGGTTTGAGGTTGCATTGAAGAAAGAATACCACACCAGGTGGGTAAACTTCAGACCTCAACAACTGAAAAGGTACATCCGTAGGTCTGAAGTGGACCCAATATCTGGGAAGCCAAAAGTAGTGCTAAAGTGGAGTCCTCCACGCACAATGTCAAAGATTCTCTTATGGGAAATGCCTCAGGACTTCACTCCACACTTTAAATGGTGGTATTATGATTGGAGGACAGGGGAATCGATCATAGTTCTGAACAGAGAGTGAAAAATAGAGACTATCCAGGTATTCGACCAAATGTGGCTTACAAACTTGTATGCATAAGATGTTTATACTTTATACAAGTGGCCACTGTTCTATGACACCCAGGACATTGTACAAGCTCTCTAGTTTCAACACATGACTAGACTCTACTTTGCATTCGAGATACATGCAGGAGTCACAAAAGAAGAGAAGTACAAGAAGTTCCAAGAACATATGAAGAGTGTTAGACAATAGAGGAAACTAGGTCCAAGGGGGAGTTTGTAGATACATGTGTACCTAGTTTGTGAAGTCGGCTGGATTGGTAGACATCCGAGTGTGTTCTTGACGGAAGGATAAACAAAACCAAGAGACAAACAATAAACACGATCTATAATAAAATGGTTTCATTGATAAAACATAATGATTAAAAGATCATTACAACATAATATTCACGACTCTTGGCATGGGGAGATCGAGCATGATTTCCCCTCTTATCCGGCAGCACCTAGGCCCGCAGACTCCTCTCAAAACCCTTGACCTCTCTACACATTGAAATTGGTATATATATATGCCTCGGCCCATATTAGATGCGACTTGGCCCATTCGTGCGATTGGACCATACGTATGGTTCAATCGTACGAATGGACCATGCATATGGTTCAATCGTACGACTGGACCATACTTATGGTTCAGTCTTACGAATATCCTAATCACATCTCTTAGTCGCACGACTGGTCCATTAGCATGACTCAGTCATACGACTGAGTCTCATTCACATATGCTCCTGTGAATGAACCAATTTCATGTGTTTACAACATATCAGGTGTATTACTTAAGCCTAGACTAATCGACAAGCAACGTACACACTTATATGACTATATATGCTCCAACATAGATTATGAGCATAATGTAAATGTCTTTCTTGTCATACACATATGTAATGAATGGGTTAAATGAAATATAATATGTGGTTGATGTTTATAATGTTTAATATTTCATAGTATTATTGTGTGTTAAAATATAATAAACTTACTATATAGGTTTGAGGTTGTTGTGCATGGTTTTTAGTAAATAATGATTGAGAAATGTGTTCAACCTAGTCGGATGAGTCTTCATGCGAATGGACCATACTAATGGAACATACACATGAATACATCATGCTTATGGACCAGTCACACGATTGAACCAGGAGACTAGATTAGTCGTAAGATTGAAACATAAGATTGACTAAGTCGCACGACTGAACCTTCAGTCATGCATATGGATCAATCGCATGATTCCGTCGCACGACTGAACCATTCTTGATCAATCTCTATTCGTTCATAACGTTTAGTTTCCATCTTATATTGATCGGGTATTTGTTCTCATTGATTGGATCGCCAATCAAATAGGATTCCACACTATTTGATTCGGTATAAACGCAGAATCTGTTAGTATTCCGTACATCCACAGTCTTGACAACTCATATGTCTTTTCATCATAATAGACATTAGATATTAGTATGGAGGAATGAGTTCCATACACCATCTTTCTCTTTAGTGATTCAGTTGGTTTCACTTTTAGCTCTAGAAACACAACTTCTTCTGTTTTTTTAGTTCTTCTCTTCTCAAGTGGGTTGATAAAGGACCTATCTTTCCTCATGTAGATAGCCTTAAGAGATTTGAAGTGGTCTGTTCTTTTAAATATTCATAGAATCTCTTCAAACTCATGTCCCCTAAACATAGCCTTATGATTTATTAGCTCTAAATTGGCTAGTTCCTTCAAATCATGAATCTCCTGGGCATTCACAATAACAGAGTGTTCTGTGAAGAATTACACTAGCCTTGAAATCCTTTTAACCATAACATGTCCAGTCACTTTCATACATCCAAGCAATAATCTTCTTATCAGTCTTGCCTTTAGAAGTAGACACACCTTTAATCATTTCTATAGTGGTTAGTCCTTCTTGAAGTTTCAATTGTGAAGGCTCTACAAACCACTCAGGATATCTGTGCAAAATAGGTGCCAAAGAGTGACGGTCTCTATGGGTGAGCTACATGTCTTGAGCTGATACTCTGGTCCTTTGCTTCTTACTTGTAATCTCCTCTTCCAGTTTCTTTAGCCTTTCTTTCTTCTCATTATTCAACCTAAGGATGGTAGCCCTTAGGGAATTAGTCTTCATATTTCCCAGCTTTCTCTTTTTAAACCCTTGATCAGACATATAATCCTTCATTTCCCTATCAGACATGTTGTAGGGACCAGGATATAATGAATAAGGAGTGGATGTCTGCTTTTGCTTAGAGGATGATTTAGGGAAAGAATCTTTGGGAGAAAGCATCTTTTCATACTCAGTCTCATAAGTGGGGGCCAATAGCTTGTTTAGTTTTTCTTCTTCTACCTGCATTCCCTCATAAGTCATCCCAAATACCTCATCTAGGTCATATCCATGATTGATTAAGAACATGGCTTTCACCATCAGATCATCAGTTTGGGCCTTTTAAACCATGTCTTGTACTGATTTCTCCTCCTTCATAGGGCTATCAACAGCTATTAGTTTATCAACCACATAGCCACCCTCAATTTCTCCTTCCTTTAGGTCTACAAAGTCAGCCTTCTTTTTCATTTGAGCTTCAGCCTGTTCATGCTCTTTTAAAAATTCAGCAATGGCTGCAAGGCTTCTAGGATCATCTTTTTTACTTTTATTACTTGGTTCTTCTTTTACTATTGGACTTTTTCCTTTAGTCTTCTTTGATAAGTACTTCCTCCTCCTGGTATATGTTTGCATTGATGGACCAGAGGAGGTTTCAGGCTGTTCAGCTTCTCGAGGCACCTTTTCAGCCTTTGATTGTTATGTTTCATCAATGGTAGTAGTTGATTCTTCTTTCTCTTGTTTTTCTTCACATAGTCTTCTAATAAATTCTTTTTGTTCTTCAGTCAGTGATATAGCAGGCACTAGTTGCATTCTTAATTCCTTCTCAAGAGGAACAGGAGATTAAGGAATCACAATAATACGTTTAGCAATAGTCCTTTTCTAAACTATGAAGTCCCAAAAGTCATCATCAATGACGATCTCTTCGGCCGTGAAGCTATCAAGAGCTTTAATCATATCACTAAATTCTACCTCTTCAGTGTGAATCTTAGCTGTTTTCTTTAAATAAACCGCCATTTCCAAGCTAGACTCATCATGCTTTGTTTCACTTATTTCTTCTGCCTTCTCAGTCTCAGAGAATCTCATCCTTTTAGTAAAAGGAGAGTCATAACTACTCTATCTCCTGATGAGCTCTCAATAATAACTTCTTTATCTCTATCACCTTTTCTTTTCTCCTCTCTTGTCTTAATCACATCATCTTTTATTATTTTAGCTTTAGCTTCTCTTTTTATTTCAACAAGCAGTTCCAGCTCAAATACTCTCTTGTTTAGACTTTCTATCTGGTTCTGCAAGTCAATAATATTGTCAACTTGTTCTTCAATCAATCCTTCTTGTTCTTCCATTTTAATGGTCTAAATAGCTAAAGTGTCAACATGAGCACTTATTTCATCTTTGGATTGGTTAGAGCAGCCTTTAACTTTTCAATCTCTTTTTCCTTTTCTTTTTTTAGACTCATACTTCTCCTTAATCTCTTTCAACTCTTTTTCCTTCTCATCTAGTTCCAGAATTCTGTCTTGAATAATACTAGATCTTCTTTTAAGTAGTCTTTTCATCTTGGCTACCTTTTGTAGTAGTTCTGAAATCAACTCATCCTTTTCATCAGATTTCTTGACTTCTAATTTTGCATAACTATCTAATGGAGCAGCCTCAGAAGTAAATTTCCTTATAGGCATCTGGCTTGGATGATCCTCCTCATTAGATGATGATTTGGATTTCTTTGAAGAGCTGGTAGAGTCACCAAACTCAACAGGCTCAGTAGTAACAGGAGATGTTTGAGCAGGTGATATAGGTGAGTGATGGATTGGAGATATATGTGGAGAAATGATGGGTTATGCTTGAGGTGATGGGATTGGTGATCTGTGAGGTGATGGTAATGGTGTTCTTTGGGGAGATGGTATTGGTGTGGGTACAAATTGTGAGGCCATATTAACATCATGAATAAAAGGTCGAGTGTGAAGATCACCCCGTACATCCACTTAGGGTGACACTGACTTTTGTCCTTCATTCCTTTCAGCAACATGCTCATCAGCAGTTTGCTAATCATGAGTAGCTGGTTCATCCGCTAGATTTGGCTCATCAGCAGGAGCCTCTTGTTCTTCAACATGTTTTTCAGGATTAATCTGTTGAAGCATCCAGGTTAATAGAGGAGAATGGGTTCCACTATAGAAGTTCTTGGGATCTCTCTTTTTGATGTACTTGTAAGACTTGGCATCATAATGAGGGATATCCATAATAGGGTCTTCAGGTATAATGTCAGGAAATGTTTCATTAATGAGAGATTGTAGGAACCTAGGATACATCAGGAACATGCGTCTTCGTCTTTCATGAATGTTTGAAACTAGACAATTGAACACATAGGCAGACATGTTAAATGGCCTATTGGTGCATAAAGAACATATAGCTAATGATGTGATTACAGGAATATCATTCCATCTTGTCTTCCTCTTTGACAGACAATGTTGGTTGAGATGAATCAAGAACCTTGATTGTAAGTCAACTAGTCCGTTCACTATCAGCTTGCCTTCATATCCTCCTTCATTACCAATGTTGGCAAAGAAGGTAGTGATTTCATTATCTTCAAGCTCTAGTGGGGTGTTTGAATCATCACGGAACTGTAGACACAATCTCATAGTTTATTCAGTGATGGTTAGAGAATGGTCATCATTGATTCTCCAAGAAAGAGTTCTCTCACCATCTACCTCTGTCATTATATCAATACTCTAGAAAGACCTTATGAACCTCTCATAAATGACAGGTCTAACTGTGATTGCATTACCCACTCTTGTAGTGGAAATGTATCGGATCATATCTCTAAGTTCTTCAGTCTCAGGTACATCAGGGTCAAGATAACCACTGACATTATGGAGCTTGCTCCAAGTGAGATTAGCCATGTATCCGACATTAGAGGCATACGAGTTAGATTGCTGAAAATGTTTATCAAAATATAAGTCATACATCTAGCAAGTTTCATCAGTTTGACTTTTGATGGTCAAAGATGAATGTTTGAAGGTACTGTTCCATAGGAATCTCTTCAAAGCTTAATGTTATCATGAATAATCACTATTATTTTGTTTTTCATGTTTGGAGATATAATATTTGATGTTGTTAACCCCTAATCAACCTTTTATTTCAAGATTTAATTTCAACATTTTCAACTTTTGTTATGCTCTATTCATACAATGAATATGATTTTGAAGTTTCCTTGTCGATTGTTATTCTTCTTAGTTAGCATGTTCATTGAAGTAAAAAATGATCATCTTTTCTTAAATCAAATTTGATATTGAGTTTACTTTATTGACCTAGGGTTCTATGTTCATTATCGGTTCAAAAGTCCGACATTTTTAGGTTACAAAATTTAACGACTTTCACCTTTTGTTCGATACTAATGTTGTAAAGAATCGAAAATGAGGACTGATTAGATGAAATGAACCTAAGAACACAGATTGTTAATGGTGATGATGATTGATGAAGAACAGTGTGTTTTGCTCGTCGAACTTTAGAGTCTCTCAAATTTGAAAAGTATTAAGTGACCTTTCAAGATTGCTTTAAATAGACAAATAATGGCTTTTACAGATTGTTAAGTGTGTTTTGCTCGTCGAACTTTACAAATGCGGTCAAATTTTTAATTACATTGTAGCAAATGCAGAAAGGTTTTGGTCATTCGCATCTTAGTACTGTTACAAATGCGAAAGAAGATCATTTAAGAGCATTTGTTCACTGTAGCAAATGTGGTTGAACAAAAGTTGATCAACATTTGTTTACTATAGCAAATGTGGTTAAACAAAAGTAATCAGCATTTGTTCACTATACCAAATGTGGTTGAACAAAAGTTAATCAACATTTATTATCATTTACTTCAACAAAGACGACTGAATAGTGAAGTTGTCCGTACTTCTTGATTGTCATCCATGGTGACAGAAGTGATTAAGCACTTGTTTATTCATTTCTTGAATGTACATGTAAATTGTTGATGTCACACACATCCACAAGTGCGGATGAGTAAAAATAAATGCGGAAATGAAAATGTCTTCCGCATTAATCAAATGCGGTAGAACATTTTTTTCCCCATAGGATTTTAACTCTTCAAACTTTTCATGTATTCTTGTTTGACATAAATGTGGTAGAGTAAACTCCTTGTCCGCATTAGTTTCACTTTCATATAAACAGTTACCCGCATTAGTTATATGCATGGATTACCTTCACTCGCATTAACTAATGCACTTACCAGCATTAAATTTTGAACTTAATCAAAACTTAATGTTTCTGTTTTGGGTTTTCCTGTTATGAAGAGTTTTCTTTTATTGAATTGTGTCTTATGAAGTTGTTGGCTGTTGTTGGGGTTATCAATTCATGATTGGATTAACTTGTATAATAGAAGTGATACAAGCTTCCTATTATTTGACTGATCTTGGACTTCTTATGCTTCCAAGAATCTGCATAAGCTGAGATACTATGGTATAACATTTGCACCAACAAAGTTAGATTTTTTTTTATTTGTCTAGAAGTTTTAAGAAACTAATTTAAGATAGTAAATATCTATACAAACCGGTCAAAATTTTAAATTACTCCCCCTATGGTACGATTTGATGTTGTTCAACTATCATAAGATTTGATGTTGTTCTAATATCTTTTTTTATGTTAATATTGTTCAATTGCATCGAATTTTGAAGGAATAATCATGAACATGTTCACAATTCTTCAAATCGTATCATAGTTGAACAGATTTGTTGGTTTTTCTTCTGATTTTTGGTATGAACAGATGGGTTTTTGATGAACGCGGACTTTGTTCTTCATTTTTCTTCTTTTCTTCATTGTTCTTGACATCATTAAAAAAGATGAAAACAGATCTAAAAATTAGATAAATCCAGCAACCAACAGCTCTTATACCATTTTGCTGAATCAATATTTCAGATTCATTGAGCTTGGATCTTAGTATTCATCTCGTTCAGATCTAGAAATAAAAATGAAGATAGGTGGATGTGTGTGAATCAAAGAACAAAGAGATGAATAATAATAATGTTATGATTTCATTGATGTTGATAAACAAGTTACAATGAAAATCATAGATGGCTGGTGAAATCAAACCCACCCAAAGGAGAGGATTTCTCCTTGGGTGGTGATTCACACCATGAGAAACACACACACAAAAGCGACACATGCAAAAATGCACAAGTGGGTCTATTTATATTAATATTACATCATGACCTAATTTTGACTTTTCTTGTTGTCTTGATGTTGACTTTATCATGTTGAATTATCTTGTTTTGTTGTTTTTGTTATGATCAACTTGGCCTTTGAACTTGTACAATGAGATCTTTAGTTGGCTGTAATTATGATATGGGAAGCTTCAGTTTATTCCATTGTTGAACCCGAACAATACTCCCCCTAAACTGATGCTTGCCAAACCTTGAATTGAAGATCTTCTCTGTCACATGTCTTCTTGATCAACTGATGTTCTGGCACAATTCACAAATATTCTCCCCCTCAGATTAAGCTCCTCCTAATATATTTCTAAGAAAGGTTAGAATCTTTTAAGAATACTTCTTGGTATTGGATATGGGTTGTATCACTTTTGGATTACAGTTCATATCACAACTCAAGGATTAGAATGTATAGGCATATGGTGAGGCTTTGAACTTCAATAAACTGCATCAGGAACATGAATCAATGTTGAACACACTTCCACTCTTTTGAAATAACATGAAAAATGACATTCTTTAAATAATGAGTACCCCCCTTGATTAGAGTACGACTAACTATCCGCTCAATAGTCAGGCACGGGTGCAAAACATCATCAAAAAAATATGACCTCAAGTACTTCTAAAAGGGCATATGATAGTTGTACAAGTCCCTAGATGAATCTGTTAAAAAGTGACCAAAGTTAATTTCTATACTCATTTTTTTTCTTTCATGATCAAAATGGATGTGTTTGTTGGTTGCAATCATCCACATTCATGTTTTTCTTTTCTTTTTGTAGTCCTGTTCATCAGCTGTTCATAAGCATTCTTGCAACATATCCGCATTTCTTTGTGTGATATCCGGTAATTTTCCGTTATTCAACTCCGTTAGTTCCGCTAAGTTTTGCATACACGTGTCGTGAGCACACACTAGTTGTCGTTTAACGTTGGTGACGTAATAATAATTAATCATGTTAAATGGGTGATAATCTAATTGTTAATGTGATTATGATGTTATGTTTACGTGTTTATATGTTTTAGATGTTTATTAAGAAAGTTTATCGCGTAACGTGGAAACGTGTTTAATTATTTGTATATCTTGTGTTTTTGTAGAGATAAAATAAATAATGAAAATTATTATTTTATATCTTTATATTTTCAAGTTAAATACTTAACATAAAGAGTTTTAAGTC
>BJCM01272874.1:0-12244 GCA_018326385.1 Flaveria bidentis | reverse complement strand
AATCTCATGTTATAATCATACGACTGATCCAGTCTCCTGGTTCAATCATGCGACTGAGTCATTCGCATGAAGTTGTTCATGTGTATGGTCTATTAGCATGGGCCATTCGCATGATAACTTCATATTACTAAGTTTGAATGTATTCATTATCATTACATTATTTATATTAATTCAAACAACCACAAACCTATATAATCAATTCAATAATCGTTAGACAACTCATTAATGAAATATTAAACATTATAAACACAACCAAACATTTGCATTTCATTAAGTACCCGTTCAATTAAATAGGTGTAAGACAATAAAACATATTACATTAAGTTCAGAAACTAGGGACACATCTATCTACAAACTCCCCTTTAGACCTAGTTTCATCTAATGTCTTACATCTTTCATAAGTTCCTTAAACTTCTTGTACTTCTGTTATCTTGTGACTCCTGTGTGTATCTCAAAAGAAAAACAAAGTCGTATCACATTCTGAAATTGTAGAGCTTGTACAATATCTTGAGAGTCATAGAACAGTGGCCACTTGTATAATGTGTAGACATCATCAGCAGACAAATTTGTAAGCCACATTGGGTCAAACACCCTGATGGTTTCCATTATACCATTCTTGTTCAAAACTATGACTACCTCTCCTGTCCTCCAATCATAGTACCACCATTTGAAGTGTGGAGTGAAGTCCTGTGGCATTTCCCGTAGAGGGATCTTAGACATGGTGCGCGGAGGACTCCACTTTAGCATTATTTTCGGTTTTCCAGTTATGGCATCAACCTCATACCGTCTGATATACCTTTTTGGTTGTTGAGGTTTGAAGTTGACCCATCTGGTATGGTACTCTTTCTTTAGAACTACTTCAAACCAGCCAGACATTTTACGTGGGTCAGCGTATAGCAATTTCAACTTTGCTAACTGGTTAAGCTCAAATCCAGGAAAAGTCTTTAGGTCGTGTGGAAACCTGAAGTACTCAATCCTTTTCTCACGTTTAACTGCATAAACGTTGAGATCTTCCAAATATGCCCACGTGATGATTTTGCCCGACACCTTGTGATGTTTCTTCACTTTATATAGCTTGGTGTAGACAGTCGACTTTGATGCACTGCGTTGGGCTCTTATTTCTTCAAAGCATGCAGCCCACTCAGCCTTTCTGATATTTACTTTAGCTTCCGAGGCTTGGGCCTTATCTTTATTCTTGTCAGACTCTTGTTCTAATTTATCCAGAGTCTCAAAAGTTTCACTAATAAGATTATCTCCCAGATTGGGAACGATATTACCCTCAATGTCAGTGTACTCTGGATAATGTTGGTCAGTGACATCTTCAATCTCGATCTCATCAACGTCGTTGAGCTCGTCGTCACTTTCCACATGGACTTTTGGAGCATCCTTGACAATCTCATCGGGATTGAGCTTGAACATTTCTGCAATTTGCTCGTCAGTGAAATTGTGAATTATCTCTCCTTCTTCAGGAGTGTACATAACCGACCTGTTGACTATTCCTTGCAGATCAAGAATCATCGTGAGCTGAGTCTTTTTCTGTTGGAGGGGAGCAACATTGTATTCATCCCTCTAAAAATTTGGATCTGCTTGATTTAGACATATAACACATCAATCATTAGTTAATAATCAAAGCAGAAACATCAACATTAAATATAAACATTCATTACATTAATTTGATACAAGATTCAAATACATATGATTTAAATAACATAAACAACTAAGTATTACTCTTGTCTTGTATCATGTGCTCCTCTGCTGACGGGGCGGATGCGGAGGCACCTTGGTCTTGTGCTTTCTTTGTCCTCCTCTCACTCGCAGATGTGGCACCCTCAACAGATGAATCCTCATCATCATCATCAACATCATCATCAGCATGATCACCAGCATCAATATCATCCCTATGGTCATCACCATTATCATCATCATCATCACTGTCATCATCATCACCTTCATCTCCATCTCCCTCTTTGATCTTTAGGGGATCATCCTTAGACCCTTTGAACCTCAGCATGATGGTCTTGTTGGTAGTCTCTAACTCCTCTATCCTTTTGGCTTAGTGGACGTGTTGTGCCTAGAGTTGGGATATCTCTGAGCTTTGTGCAGCAATCTGCTGGGCCTGCTGCTCAATTAGCTAAGCCTGCTGAGATATCTGCAGAGATTGTGCAATAGTAAGATCTACTAGCTGACGAATCTGGGTAGTCTTCTCGTCATCGGCTGCCAACAGCTTCAGCACCATACGGTTAAGTGCCGAGAGTTGTTCCTCTACCCCACTAGGAGGTAGAGAGGATCCAGATGGGAAGGAGGTGAAAGATGATGGTCCTGCATGGTGGATAGTGGTGGTGGTGGTGGCAGTGGTGAAGATTAGGGGTGGTATAGATAAAGGTTGTGGTGGATGAGTGAAGATTGGGGGTGGTATAGATGAAGGTGATGGTGGATTGTGTGTGGTAGTGGTGTGTGGGGTGGTAGAGGTGGTGGCTGGTGGTGTGGTAGCGGTAGTGGGGGGTGGAATGGTAGTAGAGATGGTAGGTGGAGTGGTGGTAGTGGTGGTTGTAGTGGTGGTGGTGATAAATGCCATCCTCCTCTTCTTCTTCTTCTTCAGCCCGTGGGGCTGAGCCATCCTTTTCTTCTCGAGTCCTTCGAGGTGGATACTCCCCCTTGGATACTGGGCTGATCTGGGGTGTAAGTTGGATTGGTCATAGTATCCCCAGACCCTCCTGGGCGTTCACCAACCGCCCTGAGCCCTCGCTCGGTGGCAACCACCTTGCTGCCCACTGTTCGAGTCAACAGCTCCTCGTCTGACTCCTCCTCTTCATTATGTCTGAAGTCCTAATAGAAACCAGCAGTCTCTGTCTCCCCTTGGGTGGGTGCTGGAAATGCTATATCATCAGTGGGGGCCTTCAGTTGAGTGGGCCCTGCATCTCCACCATCACCGTTGTCGTCATCGTTGGAGTCATCTTCAAGGAGCTCCAGCTGCTCGACATCCGAATCACTGTCTATGTGGTGCCATTTACGCCTCTTGGGCGCCACGTAGTCCACCTTGGCCAGATGGCCGATGAGTCTCTTTACTGGGGGTTTGACCTACTTTCCCCGGTATACCTTCATACGACCTAGTGTCGTATCATCCTTATTCTCCAATGCCACTGCATCTTGGCTCTCCTTAGGCAATGTGGGCAGCTTCTCATCATAAATCATCTGTAAAATTCTAGGGTACATGCAGAAACCCTCTTTGCCCTTCGCCTCCAAGTTCTCTATCAAGTAAGAGAAGATCATGCTTGAGAAGCTGAAAGGGTGGTTCAGTACTAGTGCCACGTAGGCATTTTGGATCTGGTCTGAAAGGTCATCAAACCCACCCCTTCATGAAGCCAAGCACTTGAGGATGACGTGAGACAAGTACTTGTACTGGGAACACAGGTTGCTCTTGTTAAGCACACTTGCGTTGATATCCCTAGCGATCTTCATCCTCAAGAAGCACCCTCTCACCCTCAGCGGGTGAAGTCTGGTGGGGTGGTCTGCATCATCACCCAACCTAAGTACTCTCCTGATATCCTCGACAGTGACCTCAATATCCATCCCAAAGATAGAGCTCCTGATGTTGTACGGCTCATGAGAGCGGTCAACCGATGCTCACTCCCAAAAGGCATGTTGAATAGACCTGTAGGGAGTGCATGGCGTAGATATCGCCTTGTGGATCCTGGATCACTTGAGGAAAGCGATAATCCCTGCAAACTCGGCACCATTCCGAGTCGTGGAATATAGATGAGCACAGATGTTGTGCTTGGGGTTGAAGGACCACCTGTCGGCCATCAATCTGTAACACAAGACACGTAGATAACCACACGACACAATCAATTCTAATTAACTTGGTTGAATTCATTTTGGTTCATTCATGTGATTGAACCATGTGACTATGTTCAGTCGGTTGACTTGGCATGCCACTAGATTCAGTCGGGTGACTGAGTAGGCGACAGAGTTCAATCGGTTGACTGAGCCTGCGATTGGTTCAGTCGGCCAACTGAGCTCATTCGTATGATCCATTCGGCCGATTGAACCATTCGACCAACTCAATCGTGCGATTGGAGTTCATCCTGGCGTCCAGTCGCATGACCCACTGTTCGGCCGACTGTGATTCGATTTTTAACCAACTCTTGAAATTAGACGTCATGTAATGGTTCTTTAGACTCGCATTCAATATACTAATAACCTAATAACCTTTATTTCAACATTGTACTTGGTTTAGTTAGGTTATTAGTTCATTTAAAGTCTCGGGTCTTGTTAGGTTCACAGTCCTGATTTTGGAGTCTAATCGACGGAGTTATTGGCAAGGCCACATCGTATTTTACCTGTATAATCAGTAACAAAGGTCAGAATATGAGAATAAGCAAGGAATTTGGGTCAGATGAAAATTTGGTAGAGTAACGGTACAATGTGCGATTTTGGAGCGATTAGGGGGAGATGAGGTTATGCGATCGACTATGGCCCTATTTATACTGAATCTGGTTTCAATCGGCCGACTGGACCCATTCGCTTTATTCATTCGGGTGATTGGACCTCAGTCGTACGATTGGCTCAGTCGATCTCATTCAGTCGGCCGACTGGGGTTCAGTCGGCCGACTAGGGTTCAGTTGGGCGACTTACTCATTCCCACAGCTCCATTCGGTCGACTAGCTCATTCTGATAAGCCATTCGGGTGAATGGTTCATACTCATGTCCATTGGCAGTTTAGTGCATGGGTATGGTCCATTCGTACGGTTGGTCCATACTTATGGTCCAGTCGTGCGATTGGATCATACTCATGATTTTGTCTTTATGACCATTTCTCACTTAAACCTTTTTTTTAACTTTTGAATAAACTTTATGAGCATTCGATCATCTCAGACATGATCCTTTTAACTTGAAAAACTTATGATCACCTTAGACGTGATCCTTTTAAAACCAATTTGTCACCTCAGATGTGACCTATTTATATTTGAAAACACGTGTGGTCACCTCAAATGTGACACTTTTAGGTGATTAAAATCCTTTATAGAATTCCATGACATAGTCCGATGATTAACAAACTAACTAGACAAAATTTAAATAAAATAAAAGAAATAAGAACTGAAATTCAAAACTAAGACATATTTTTGTGATTTTGTGAGGGTTAAATCCTAAGATATAACTCTAAGGAATTCATTTCCTGAAAAGGCAGCCTCAATTCATTTTGACCATACATGGACCAATTCAATTTGGAATCATACGGGATATTCAAATCATTTGAGACATGTTATCAAAACCTTTTGATGCTTTATTCTTGTTTTTCATCTAGGAGTCGTTAGCAAATTTAGGAAATCATACTGGTACTATTAGATCCCCACATTGATTTGGACTTTTAAGAATTGTAGCCACGATGATTGTCAGTATACTTGTCCTCTTAAATCCATACATAGACTTTTAACACAGATTGGTGATAGTTTAAGGTTTGATTATTTCAACAAACATTTGTGGAGCCCACGCTTATGTGGTAATCAACATTCCTCAGGAGATTTTTGAGCGGTCTACGGGTATTTTGACATGAAGAAACTATTCTTAGAGCTTCAAAGAGAAGCCAAGCCTCAGGTCAGTGCCATCGCATAGCAGAGAGGCGGCAAATAACAATGAATTCTAGAATATCTAGGTTATACTTATCCTCAGGTCAGTGCCATCACACAGTAGAGAGGCACACAACCTATCTTCTTGTTAGAGTATCTTTATTTTTTTCCTTTTGCACATAACGCACCAACAACATAAGTTATTAGCTTGATAGTGTATATTATTCATTTTTTTCATGCTTTGCTCTATTTACGGTCATCCGCACACATTTGTGGCGTTTATTTGCTCGTCACCCCTTATTGGAATCTTGTTGATTATGTTAACCAGTGATAAAATGGGAACCCACACTCAGTTGAACAACTTAGTTTGATATTGAGATCACCAACCAGGTTTAATCATCTATTGTGTTGAATCTACCGACATATCATCTGTGGTCTAGCAACCTCTAGGTCTACTTTTTCTATGTTACCTTAGTAGAAACTAGTTTTACTATCATTTTTCCTTTTATATTGCTCAGACTACACAGACTTATACTTTGAATTTGGCATCTTATTCAATTTCAACTTATAAAGTCCCAATTGATTTGTTCCTGTGTACTATAATTTTCTAATTTTCTATCAGCTAGCCTCTCCATCTCCCTCGTTTTTTTAATGTTTTTAACATAGACCTATTAACCTATTCTCCCCCTAAAATTTTGAAACCGTAATCGAGTTGCGGTTTTAGGATTTTAATAGGTGAGACAATAACATCTATTTAATGCAGAACATAAATTAAGATAAATAAACTAAAATATAATAAAATAAAATTTTACTAAACATAACGGACTATGCATGGTCATCGTCAGGAATTACATCACTTTTCTTTTTAACGCCATTGACCTCTAACAAATATAGAAAACATGGTTTATCAAAGGCTTTTGTATAGAGGTCAGCGCGTTGAAAATCAGTATTTATTTTAATCACATCGATTAGGTTCTTTTCAAAGCAGTCACGTATAAAGTGATATTTTATTCCAATGTGTTTGGTCTTAGGATGTTGGACCGGATTTTTTGTTACTGCAATTGCAGAAGATTTTTCAACAAAAATAGGAGTAGAAGAGTATTTCAAACCGTAATCTCGCATTTTCTGTTGAATCCATATGATTTGTGAACAACAACTTGCAGCAGCAACATATTCAGCTTCGCAGGTTGACAACACAACCGAGGTCTGCTTCTTACACTGCCAGGTCACTAATCTTCTCCCAAAGAATTGACATCCCGCTGATGTAGACTTGTAGTTCATCTTGCAGCCTTCGTAATCCGAGTCACTCTACGCTGTTAGCTCGAAGTCATCGTCACGAGGATACCATAACCCAAGTGTTGGTGTACCCTTCAGATAACAATATTCTTTTGACCCCTATTAGATGGTTGACTTTTGGCTTTGCCTGATATCTTGAACATAAACATGTAGCGTATATGATATCAAGTCTTGAGGTAGTGAGGTACATGAGAGATCCAATCATTCCTCTGTACATGGTGGCGTCGACCAGATCACCATTCTAGGCGGGTGCTACATCATGGTTTGTAGCAAGTGGAGTTCCAGCTGCGGAAGCATTCTCCATGTCAAACCGACTGAGAATATCTCCTACATACTTGGTCTGATGTAGGAAGATCCCTTTTGGTATCTGATCCACCTGTAACCCGAGAAAGAATTTCATCTCTCCCATTGCACTCATTTCAAACTTAGCCTTCATTACTGCTTCAAACTCTTTACATAGATCTTCGTTCTTTGATCCAAAGATTATGTCATCTACATAAATTTGGACCAGCTGTAAATCACCATCCTTCTCTTTAATGAACAGTGTGCAGTCAATGACACCTCTGCGAAAGCCGTGTTTCACAAGGTGAGTTGAGAGTTTCTCATACCAGGCTCTGGGAGCTTGATGAAGCCCATATAAGGCCCTCGGGTTGACTGACGTACACTGTTTCTCGGATTTCACCATGAAGGAATGCACTCTTCAAATCAAATTGATAAACTTTAATCTTTATGTATGATGCATAGGCAAGGAAGATACAGATTGCTTCCATTCTTGCCATGGGTGCAAACACTTCATTGTAGTCTATTCCCTCTACTTGTCGAAATCCCTAAACAACGAGTCAAGCCTTGTTTCTGATGACCACGCCTTGATCATCTTTCTTGCATTTCAAGACCCATTTGGTGCCAATGACCTTAGCACCTTTAGGTCTATCCACTAGAGTCCATACACCTAACTTCTTGAACTAAAGAAGTTCTTCTTGCATGGCACGTCTAGGTTGAGGAGAGTCCTTTTAGTTAATCTTAGTTGCTACCCTACTTATCTGAGCTCTAAAAGCAGCTACTGACTCGTCAAGTTGAGTCGACAGTTATTCTTCTTGTTCTGCTGTGAATGAATCGACTCACTCATGCCTCATCATTCAGGGCTTCACTAACATACTTTGGCTCAAACTAAGACACAAAGCAACAGTATGCACCATCATGAAGGTATCCCTTTTCCATCACTGAGGCATAATCAGCTGAGTACAGCTGATTTCTGGTCTGAACTCCTAACCTCAGATCCCTAATGACATTATCCAAAGGATGATAGACATTTAGGCGTGATTCAGGAGTGGTTGGAACAACTACCTCAGAATCAAGATTATGAACATTTGGTTCAGTATCTGAGGTAGTAGGAGTCTGAGGTTCCAAAGATTTAGAGGCATCAATGTCAGATGCTTGTGGACTTAAAGTAGTAGGAACATGTTCCTCCTGGTTGTTTTGATCAGTCTCCACAACTTCTTCATCGGAGGAAGAGTCACTATCTTCAAGTACTCCCCCTGAGTTGTTAGATGAGCTACCTTGTGAACCAGATGATGTTGAATCTTGAGCCAGTGGGTTCAAGACATCATACATCATCTTGGTTGCCAACTCATCGTCAGAAGTGGAGAATGGAATGTTGAAGGATTTGAAGAATCCATCCTAGTCGAAAAAGAAGGCGGGTCCTTTTTCCAGCGGGTGGTGTGGTGTATCTCTGAACATCTACGTTACACCACACTTCTACTTGACCCGTTGAGTTGTTGTAAACTCTCTTGTTCGGTATGTTGTATCCTAAAAATATACCTTCATCAGCCTTCTCGCTGAATTTTCCCTCCTGAGTCTTCTTCAGTAGGGTGCACGGGGCGCCAATGGCTCGAGATGCTCTAAAGTTGGTTTACGTCGCTGTAGTAACTCGTAACATGTCTTGCCATGGCGTTTAACTATCAGAACTTGATTCAACGTGTAACATGCATTTGCAACTGCCTCGTTCCAGAATTGGATAGGCAGTTTCGAGTCTACTAGCATTGTCCGTGCCGTCTCTATCAAGCTGTGATTTTTCCTTTAAGCAACGCCGTTCATCTGAGGAGTGTAAGCAAAGGTGAACTGATGCACAATTCCCTTGTCCTTGCAGTAAGCCTCCATCCATTGATTCTTGAACTCGGTTTGTTGTCTGAGCGCACTTGACAAACCTTCAGCTTGTAGAGGGACTTTAATGTAGTTACTAACTCTTTGAATGAATCAAATGTTTCTGATTTAGATTTTAGAAACATTACCCAAGAGAATCTTGAGTAGTCATCTGTAACTACATAGCAGTACAAGTCGTCTGCGATGCTTCTTGTACTGACTGGACCAAACAGATCCATGTGAAGAAGTTCAAGAGGAAGTTCGATTGAATGAACTTTCTTTTCCTTATGAGACTTCTTCGTCTGTTTGCCCTTCTTGCAAGCCACACATAAATCCAGAAGTTGGAAGTTTTTGACGTTAACTCCACTCACTAGATTGTTCTGGATCAAGTGATTCATCTTCCATGGATTAATGTGTCCCATTCTCCTATGCCAAGAGATGGAATCCATTGTGGAGGACTTTGATAGGTCCAAGACATACAGATCATTATATCTTGACGCAGACATTAATACTTGGTCCTCCGGGATCACATAGTCCTTTTTCAGGACATAGCACTTCTTTTTGTCAAATACTACTTTAAAGCCTTTATCACATATTTGGGAAACATAAAGCAAGTTATTTTGAAGTTTTTGAACATAGTTTAATTTGTCAAACTTCACTTTCTGATTACCCACTTTCCCTTGAGCCGTGATATACCCACCTTTGTTTCCAGCAAATGAAACATGGCCTCCTTTGATTTGTTTGACATTTGATAAAAGAGCCCTGTTCCTATCATGTGCCTGGATGCTCTGCTATCGACAATCCATGTGTTGGTTTCAGCACTATAGCGAACACCCTGCACAGTCAATTGAAACATTAGTTCAGGTTAGGGACCCAAGCCTTTACTGGCTTGGGTTTCCTAGAGGCATCACACATCATAAGATCAACCCATTGACCTGTAGATAGTGAGGGAAGTTCAGATGTCTTCTTGTTCTCATTATCAGACAGAGGGATTGATTTCAATTTTCATAGGCCAGTTTTGTGTAAAGCCTGTTTGTGATAAACAGACGACTGGCTAATGGGTTGAACTTTAGGTTCACTAGCCCTTCTAGGTGGTGTCACTGAGTTCCTCTTAGAAGAGCTAGGTTTTGGGTCCTGAAGTTCAACTTTTCTCCTCGGTGTCTGATAGTAAGGACAATTAGACACAATGTGTCCATACTCTCCAAAGTTGTAGCATGACCTACTTTCGACTTTACGATTTAATTGTTTTTATGGAGAAGTGTATGTCACACGTGTGACCTTACTTTGTTTGGACTGAGACACTTCTTGGTTAGATGTATAGTCTGGTTTTACAAATTTTATTGCTTTACATTGTTTTACATCTTTACCATTTTGTTTACTTGGACTTTGACATGATACACGAGATTGGTTAACATTAATGTTCTTTTTAGGTTCAGATTTGACTTTGTTTGAACCAGAATTTATATTAACCTTTTCAAACTCTTTTTCCAGGTTAACACAATGCAATTTTCCTTTTGCCTTTGGAGTGGCCTCCTTTTGTTTATTACCAGATTCATTTGATTTACTTGTGGAATCTGGATCACTTACAAGAGGAGTGGACACCACATGATCCTTGATTGGATTATTATTTATTGGTTTACATTTTGCGTTTATCAAGATCTCATGTGGTGGTGGAACCACTTTATAACCAAATCCCTCCCCATTGTTTCTCTCTCTCACTATGATATGGACAATATGAGATGAACTGGTCCAACTATGCAGTTTTTGCTTTAACCAGTTAACTTCTACTTCTAAAACTGCCTTTTGCTTCTTAGTGTCTTCTAGGGAGTTAAGATAGTATCTAATGTCATTAGCATGGTTAAAGGCAACTACTTCTGTTTCCCTAAGCTGTTTGTTCAAAAGGTCTATCTTTTCCTTGTAACTATGCTCATTTTATTTTAATACTCTATTAGCTTCAGTGCACAGTTGCAAGTCCTTTACTAGGCTATCATTATGATCTAGTAACCTAGCAAATTTTAAATCTATGCTTTCCCTAAATTTGTTACAATCAGAACAAGCATGATTATTAAAGAGCTGGTCAGTAGGACTTACCTGAGGAGGTGCAGATGAATTAGCCATTAGAGCAGAGTCTAGTGTTTCTGGTTCTAGTGATTCTGACGTTGTTGTTGTTATTCCTTCTTCAGGCAGGTAGTTGACCATTATTGCAGTTTCATCAGTATTAGACATCACAAGTTCCACTGCAATATCCCCTTCACTAGCTGAATCGTCATTTATATCCTCCACACTAGCGATGTTGGATTCTCCTGGTGAGACTAACCGAAAACTCCAGTCCTATCCTTCATCATCGTGAGCAGTCAAGGCTTTAGGATCCTTGCTTGATGAAGTAGGGCTGCTAGTGGCCTTATCCTAACGATTAAAGGATGAGAAAGGGTTCCCATTTCCAGTCTTCTTGGGCTTTACACACTCCCGTTTGAAGTGTCCCTTTTCACCACAGTTGAAACAGGTCACTTTTGACTTGTCGAAGCCAAAGGTTGTGTCCTTAGTAGCAACCATGTTCTGTCCTGTCTTCTTGACAAACTTCTTAGCATGTCGGACAGCACTTGCTAAGGCCCACATGATATCCATCCGTTCCAGCTCCGTCTCGTCCACCTGCTCGTAATCCTCATCAGCCAGATGGCAGTTCCCTATCTTTCCATCAATTAGTCCATCATAAGAGTGAACTACTACAGCTAAAAGATCCATGTGCTCTTTAGCCACCTCAACTATCACATTACCAAAGTTTTCGGTCTTCAGCTTTGCTGCATTGGCTTCAGGTATGATATATTGGGTACCAGGACCAACTGAGCTTGACACAAATGCAGTCTGCAGTGGTGCTCCAGATGTCTTGGCCAGAGGAGTCATGTTGTAAAGTGTTGGATTCTGATCATAGGTAGCCTTTTGGGCTCTATACTTCATCCTTAGCTCTTCCTCTCTCAGTTTCAGAATGAAGTCATTTATATCTAACTTAGTTAGCATACCATTCTGTCTGAGATTGGAGACAAAGGAAGCCCATTTCTCTGGCAATCCATCAGCAAAGTTAGACACTTTGTCTTCCATTGACGTCGTTACACCATGAGTGTGCATCTCACTCATCAAGTGGTAGAACCTATCGATCACATCATCTAGGCTTTCTTTTCCCATCGAGGAGAAGTTGTCAAACTCCTTCTTTAAAGCCTTAGCCTTTATGGCCTTCAATGATGTGT
>BJCM01272872.1:0-13379 GCA_018326385.1 Flaveria bidentis | reverse complement strand
CTATCAGGGTATTTGACCCGATGTGGCTTACAAACTTGTCAGCTGAAGATGTCTACACTCTATACAAGTGGCCACTATTCTATGACACGTAGGATATTGTACAAGCCCTCCAATTCCAAAATGTGATACGGCTCTACTTTGCATTTGAAATACATACAGGAGTCACAAGAGAGGAGAAGTACAAGAAGTATGAGGAGGTTATGAAAAAGGTAAGACAATAGATGAATCTAGGTCCAAGGGGGAGTTTGTTGATACATGTGTACCAATTTTTGTCGGGACTTCGTTATCATGCAGGCCAAAATGATTGCGTAAATCCAGACATCCTTAAGCATAGATTTTAATTTAAATCATTTTGTTGCTGTCTACTTTATTTTTCAAGCTGAATCTACCAATCATATCATTAAAGAATCTATTTGATTTTCTTTTATTTGTAATTGAAAATAAGATATGAATCAGATAATAATATCAGTTACTATCATTTCTCATTTTATAAACAAAAGTAATGCAAAAACAAGCTGTAACACCCGGTTATTTATTTATTTTGAAACTGACGAATGAAGAAAAAGAAATAAAGTCCAAAGACGAGGGACCAACCTCGCCAACGAGAGAAAGTTGGGCATGTGGTGATATTTGAAGGGAGAGGGCAGCCATTACCCTCTCCCCACACTCACATTTTCAGCATAGAGAGAGGAGAAGAGAGAAAGAAGAGAAAAGGAGAGAAAAAGGCTGGTTCGGGTAGATTCAAGCTCGAAAATCATCGTGTAGCAAGTCAAATTGAAGCACTTCTCGTTGTGGCCGTTTGTGTGAGTTCTAGGACCCCTCTTTTACATGTTTTTGAATGGTTTTTGAGGTTGGAACACATCTGAAAATCGGGTTTTGAAGTGTGTGTGTTTGACCCGTTTGTGTATGTGTGTGGATGTGTATGATTCATTTAAGTCTTGCTTTTGAGCTTGTGTGTGCTTGAATGGTGTTGTGGTATGCATTCATAAGGTTTAGGAAGGTTGATTTGGGCTTAGAATGGGTTTGGATGAGCTTGGAGGTCGAAAATGGCAAATTGGGTTCGGGATGAACTGCATTCTTCATCAGCTAGGGCTAGGCGACCGAATGAAGGCCATACAGCCGAATGAGGTGTGATTGAGGTTCATTCGCATGATTGAGGGTTCAGTCGCATGATTGAGAGTTGATTCGCACGATTGGGGGCCAGTCGCATGGGGAGTGATGCGACTGAAGGTCCAGTCGCATAAGTGCTCATCCACATTAGCTTCATTTGCATGATGTCCATTCGCATTAGTTCCATTCGCATAGGACTCATCCGCATTGGTGTTCAACCGCATGAGGTCCATTCGCACGATTGGGTGTCCATTCACATAGGTGTTCATCCGCATTGGTCCATTCGCATGATGTTCAGTCGCCTGGAGGCCATGCGACTAAAGGGTGCCCATATGCCCAAGTAGGGCTGGTGTACCCCAGGGGAAGTGTAGTTTAATTACTGACTTTCGGGGGAATGTGCCGATGTAATTTTTGACGTGGAAGTTCCCGTAAGTTCATGTAAGATGACTATAGAGGACTTAGTGGTTATGTTGGGCATGATGGTGATGTTGCATGTTTATGCATGATGTATGTTAGGTCGGCGGTGGATTTAGCAAGGAGATTGTATGATGAGAGGGCTATGGTGGTTATGGCTGAAGGTGGCAGGAAGAGTGTAGGTGATCGAAACTGGCAGGGGAAGAGGTTTGGTCGGGGTGATACCTCGACGGGTAAGAAAAAACGCACGAGTGGACGACCGTCGTGTGGTCACATTGGGGGCATGTATGAAGAAGTGCGGTAGGTGTGGGAGAGATCATATTAAGGAGTGTAGGTTTGGGTCGAACTTGTGCTTTAAATGTGGGAAGGAGGGGCACATGGCAAGGGACTGTCGTACGGTCCCGTGCTTTAACTGTGGTGAAGAGGGTCACATGAGTAAGGATTGTAAGAAGCCGAGGGCTGAGAGTTTCGGGGCAAAGAAGACGGGAGGTGAAGGACCGAGGGCGAGCGCTAGGGCATTCACTATGACACAGGAGGAAGCTAGGACGAACCATGGTGTCATGTCCGGTACGTTTCTGTGAACCAAACTTTAGATTCTGTGTTATTTGATTTGGTTGCTAGTAAAAGTTTTATATCTGCTGCTTTTTATGCTAAGCTGCCTGTTAGTAGTAGACGTGTTGATGCGCCCTTTGATGTAGAAAATGCCATAGGTAAGTCTACCAGGATCTCTGAGATGATAGAGAATTGTGATGTGGAACTAGAAGGTCATAAGTTTCCTGTTAGACCGTTCGTGATGACCTTAGGTGGTTCCGATTTGGTTCTTGGGATGGATTGGTTAGCGGACGCCGAGGCGAACACTGTGTGTCGCAAGAAGATGATTCGTTTGATAGCGCCTGACGGGAGTTCGGTAACTGTTTATGGGGATCGGGTCACAATGATCCCGAAAGTGATCTCAATGGCGGTGGTGGGAAAGTGTATGAGTTGTGGATGTAGCGCCTATTTGGCTTATGTAAAGGATGTGGATACGCCAACACCATAACTATCCGATGTTCCGGTTGTATGTGACTTTCTAGACGTGTTCCCAAAAGACTTACCAGGAGTACCACCTGACAGAGAGATTGAGTTTCAGATTGATCTGATACCGGGTGCCGAACTTGTTGCCAAGGCACCGTATCGGTTGGCTCCGACGGAGATGAAAGAGTTGATGGAGTAGTTGCAAGAGCTGCTTGAAAAGGGGTTCATTAGACCGAGTATCTCTCCTTGGGGTGCTCCGGTCCTGTTTGTGAAGAAGATAGACGGTAGTATGAGAATGTGTATTGACTACCGTGAGCTAAACAAGTTGACAGTGAAGAACCGATACCTCTTACCAAGAATAGATGATTTGTTTGATCAACTTCAGGGTGCCAGTTGGTTTTCAGGGATAGACCTTCGATCTGGTTACCATCAGTTGAAGGTGAAGGAGCAGGATATCTCTAAAACAGCTTTTCGCACGCGTTATGGTCACTACGAGTTTCTTGTCATGTCTTTTGGTTTGACCAATGCGCCAGCTGCTTTTATGGATCAGATGAACCAAGTGTGTCAGCCGATGTTGGATAAATCAGTGATTGTGTTTATTGATGATATTCTAATTTACTCGAAGAGCGAGTTAGAGCATGCTGGTCACATTCGGGAGGTTTTGGAGACGTTGAGGAGGGAGAAGTTGTATGCTAAATTCTCCAAGTGCGCATTCTGGTTGCGCGAAGTCCAATTCTTGGGTCATGTGGTGAATCCCGATGGGATTATGGTGGACCCAGCTAAGGTGGAGGCAGTGATGCAATCGAAGTCCCCAAAGACGCCATCCGAGATTCGTAGTTTCTTGGGTTTGGCGGGCTACTACAGAAGATTCATCCAAGACTTTTCCAAGATCACTTCTCCACTAACCAAGTTGACCCGGAAGGATGTGAAGTTCGTATGGGGTCAAGCTCAAGAGAAGGAATTCGAAGAATTGAAGAAGAGACTGACTCAAGCTCCTGTTCTGTCATTACCCGATGGAAGTGAAGATCTGGTGGTTTATTCGGATGCTTCCTACTTGGGGTTAGGGTGCGTGTTAATGCAGAGAGGGAAGGTTATAGCCTATGCATCCCGATAGTTGAAGGTTCATCAGGTCAACTATTCTACTCATAACCTGGAGCTAGCAGCCGTGGTCTTTGCACTAAAGATTTGGAGGCACTATCTGTACGGGACGAAGTGCACCATTTTCACTGACCACAAGAGCTTGAAGTACTTCTTTGAGCAAAAAAATCTGAACATGAGGTAGAGAAAATGGTTAGAACTTATAAATGATTATGACTGTGACATCCACTACCATCCGGGAAAAGCCAATGTGGTGGCAGACGCCCTTAGTCGAAAAGAGAGGCCCGAGCTAATTCGGGTGAAAGCATATCAGCTGATCATGACCTCAGACGTGATGAAGCAAGTCAAAGAGTTTCAGGATGAGGCATTGAAAGAAGATCATCTAACTCTAAGAGAATGAGAGGTCTGGTCGCAGAATTGGGTGAAAACACTATTGGTGTTAAAACTCGATTCAGGAGGATGTGGATCCCTTGTTTTGGGGATCTACGAGTGAAGATTATGGATGAGGCTCACAAGACTCGATACTCTATTCACCCCGGTGCCACAAAGATGTACCAAGATATGAAGAAAGACTATTGGTGGTCGGGTATGAAATGCGATATGGTGGAGTATGTGAGTAAGTGCCTTACTTGCTTACAATTGAAGGCCGAGCATCAAAAGCCGTATGTAAAGATTCAACCTTTGGATACACCGGAATGGAAGTGGGAGCACATCACCATGGATTTCATTATGAAGTTTCCGCGTACTCCAAAAGGGTGCGATGCCATATGGGTGATTGTTGACCGTCTGACGAAGAGTGCTCACTTCCTACCGATCCGCAAGATATATTCATCTGAGAGGTTGGCCGATCTATTCATCAAGGAAATTGTAACACGTCATGGTGTGTCGGTGCCTATTGTGTCTGATCGTGACACCCGGTTTACCTCCAAATTCTAGAAGAAATTCCATGACGCCACGGGGACGAGGTTACATATTAGCACGACTTATCATCCCTAAACTGATGGTCAGTCAGAAAGGAGCATTCAGACATTGGAAGACATGCTTCGGGCATGTGTGATTGATTTTGGGGGAACTTGGGATGACCACCTACTGTTAGCTGAATTCTCATACAACAACAGCTATCATGCCAACATTGGTATGCCACCCTATGAGAAGCTATATGGTAGGAGATGCAGAACACCCGTGTGTTGGGGTGATATTGGTCAGAAGGAGTTAGGGAGCGTCAAGGTGATCGAGGCTACGACTGAGAAGCTTGAAAGGATCAAAGCCTTCATGAAGGCAGCCAAAGATAGACAGAAGTCGTATGCCGATAAACGATGCATACCGATTGTGTTCCAGGTGGGTGTCCGGGTTGTGTTGAAGGTCTCACCTTGGAAGGGTATCATCCGATTCAGAAAGTGGGGCAAGTTGAGCCCAAGGTATATAGGCCCTTTCCGAATCATTGCTCGAGTAGGAGAGGTGGCCTGTAGATTGGAGTTACCGGGTGAGTTAAGTGGAATTCACCCGACATTCCATGTATCTCATCTAAGGAAGTGCTTGGCAGAGAAAGACATGATTGTTCCATTGGAGGACATTGAAATAGACGAACGACTCAATTACGTGGAGCAACCAGTGGCAATCATCGATCGAAAAGAAATAAGGCTGAGAAATAAAGTGGTTCCCCTTGTGCGTGTACAGTGGAAGCACAGGAAATGATCCAAGTCAACGTGGGAACTGAAGAGGAAATGAGGCATCATTACCCACGTTTGTTCGAGGAATAACAGGTTTCGGGGACGAAACCTATATAAGGGGGGTGGACTTGTAATACCCGCTTATTTATTTATTTTGAAACTGATGAATGAAGAAAAAGAAATAAAGTCCAAAGTCGAGGGACCAACCTCACCAACGAGAGAAAGTTGGGTTTGTGGTGATATTTGAAGGGAGAGGGCAGCCATTACCCTCTCCCCATACTCACATTTTCAGCATAGAGAGAGGAGAAGAGAGAAAGAAGAGAAAAGGATAGAAAAAGGTTGGTTCGGGTAGATTCAAGCTCGAAATCGTCGTGTAGCCGGTCAAATCGAAGCTCTTCTCGTTGTGGTCGTTTGTGTGAGGTCTAGGACTCCTCTTTTACACGTTTTTGAATGGTTTTTAGGGCTGGAACACATCTAAAAATCGGGTTTTGAAGTGTGTGTGTGTTTGACCTGTTTGTGTATGTGTGTGGATGTGTATGATTCGTTTGGGTCTTGTTTTTGAGCTTGTGTGTGCTTGAATGGTGTTGTGGTATGCATTCCTAAGGTTTAGGATGGTTGATTTGGGCTTAGAATGGGTTTGGATGAGCTTGGAGGTCAAAAATGGCCGATTGGGTTCGGGATGAACTGCATTTTACATCAACTAGGGCTAGGCGATGGAATGAAGGCCATACGACCGAATGAGGTGCGATTGAGGTTCATTCGCACAATTGAGAGTTCATTCGCACGATTGAGAGTTCATTCACATGATTGGGGGCCAGTCGCATGGGGAGTCATGCGACTGAAGGTCCAGTCGCATAAGTGCTCATTCGCATTAGCTTCATTCGCATGATGTCCATTCGCATTAGTTCCATTCGCATAGGACTCATCCGCATTGAGTCGATCCGCATGAGGTCCATTCGCATGGGTGCTCATCCGTATTGGTATTCATCCGCATGAGGTCCATTCGCACGATTGGGTGTCCATTCGCATAGGTGTTCATCCGCATTGGTCCATTTGCATGATGTTCAGTCGCCTGGAGGCCATGCGACTGAAGGGTGCCCAAACGCCCAAGTAGGGTTGGTGTACATGAGGGGAAGCGTAGTTTAATTACTAACTTTCGGGGGAAAGTGCAGATGTAAGTGTTGACGTGGAAGTTCCTGTAAGTTCATGTAAGATGAGTATAGAGGCCTTGGAGGTTATATTGGGCACGATGATGATGTTGCATGTTTATGCATGATGTATGTTATGTATGCATTATGTTGCCCTGTATGTTGATGATGACTATGCATGTTGATGTTCCTTATTATGATATATGTTTATCTTTCCGTGGCTTCACGATGAATGTTAAAGAATTTAATGAAAGTATTATGTAACGTAAAGTGGAAGATAATGAAAAGAGGAACATGATGAATGCATGCATTAATGAATGATGAAAGAAATGAAAGTCTTGCAAGCATTGTATGTCGGGACAAGCCATTAAAAGGTGTTAGCCCAACGGTGTGCGGGTTCGCTACCCCGGGAGGATGCACATTGGGGTCTTTCTTTGTGATTGACCATTTGTATCGAACCATTGTTGCTTGCCTTAGGTACTATGACCAGAGGTGTTGGGCACCGTGAATGAAGGTCTATTATAGGCTTAGGTCCAGTACCATGAGCATGAAGGGCATAGCACATGACAATGGTATACATGAACTTTACCTTAGGTACTGTGGCCAGAGGTGCTGTGCACTGTGAAAGATGGTCTATGATAGTCTTAGGCCCAGTATCATGAGCATGAAGGGTAAAGTTCATGGTGATGACGAAAGGAAAAGATGTAATGATAAACGAACGAATGAAAGTAAGAATGAATGAATGAACGGAAGTTAACGAATGATGAAGATGATAACTATTATCTATGTGTACATATGATGTGTGATCACATGGATGTAATGAACGGTTTTAATGAAAGAAAAGTATGTTTTAGTATAAAACTAGAACTCACTCAACAACGCTGACTTTTATGTGTTTCCATTTGGCAGGTAATGGTTGCTGAGGATGGCATGAGGCGGCTACTCAGCTCTTTTGGATGGCATCCATATTTATAATGCTTTTGTGATGTAATGCAACTTGGGTTTTGTAATTGAATTACAATGTATTATTTTGCAAAAGCTATTATATTGAAATGGAACGTTTTGTTTAAATATTTCCGCTACAACATTTTAGGTAATATGATGAAAATATATGTTTTATATGCAATGATTTACCAGTTGTAAGCGTCCTAGGAATGAGGCCTAACACAAGCACTTCAAGAAGATATACAATCAATTCCCAGTAATCTTGAATCAAGTTCCCAGTTCTTTTTTTTTACTATACTCTCCCCCTAATTTTTTTATTTTGCAAACCTTTTTTTTATTTTTTATAAAACTATACAAAAATAGAAATTTATCAAAGAAGGTCTTCCAAACTACACTAACATGAAGATAAGAAATGAATTATCAAGAAATATGCAGTGATTGTGAAGTGAGAACTATGATTGTGTAGATAAAAGTCCAGATTGTGGATAAAATACCATGTCCTTAACCTGTTTGTTCCGCCTCAAATTTTAATTAGGGATAATCTCTGTCAGTAAACCGGATTACTAACAGTCCTCCTGAATATTCCTTCATTTATAAACATATTAGTTTGAAAAGGGAACCCAGACCATCGTAGTCTTGAAAGTCCCTTTTTCATCAATACAAGTAACCTTCTTCGGCACACAACCATTTAAACAATCAGGGATTTTTGTATCCTTCTTTTTAATTTGCCAAAATTTTTTTGGTTTAATTAATGTGGATTTGAATGAATTAAATTTGGAAATCATTTTCTTTTTAAGACTAGAAGGAAAAGAATTTGGTTTTAAACCTTTGGTTATTTTTATCTTTGAATCATGTGAAACCGGCTTCACATGAAAAGGTTTGGATTGAGGATTTCTCATCCAACTATTCAAAGATGTGTGTTTTTTACCTCTTGATCCAGAGAAGCAACTCGTGTTGCCTTTACCGTTTGGAACATTCTTTTTAGACTTACATTCGGAGAAGCAATTCGTTTTGCCTTTACCATTCCAAGCAAGTCTTTGAGGGCACTTCATTACCACATGACCTTCTTTTCCACACTCAAAACAAGCCTTAAAAGGCTTTTGATGCTTGATTGACCCGTGTGAAGCATTTGGAATTGGAGATTGCTTTGAGGTTGTTGCAAATTCTTGCTTGTTTTGGCGTTTGCTATGCTGAACAGGGAATGAGATCTTCACTAATTGACTGGGTTTCTTTGCAGTTAGAAAAGAGATCCGTATTGGTCTTGATTCAGCTTTTGGAAACTTTTGAGACTTGATAATTTTAGGTGATATCTTTATCATTGAAAAATCGACATTGTCCTCTATGTTTGATTTATCATCTGAGCTTGTCCAGTCTCGTATACACAAATCTGCTTCTAATGGATCTTGGTTGACAAGATTAGGATATGTTGTTGTTGTTGTTGGAACTTGATGATTAGATGATTCCTGATTTATCTCTTCTTTCACAACCCCGACAGGCTCAAAAGTAGGAATTTCACCTGCTTTAAACTTATCATAGAAGTTAGAAAACACAGTAGATATAGAATTACGAACAACCGGAACTGAATAATTGTTAGCTTGACTGTCAGCATTCGGTTTATTTTATCCCATACCAGTTGTAGAATCATAATCATCTCACACCTCATTAAGATTGATATCACTCAAACCTGCATGCAAATTATTAGTAGGTTGTTCAAACAAATCATTTTTAGGATGAGGTCTGGGGATTGGTGAATAACAAAAAGTAGAAGGGGGTGGTACTAAATTAAATACAATTTCACTATCAGATTTATATCCAATCCCATGTTTTACCCACGCCCCTTGTTGTTTAGCAATAAGCTCATCCTTTTTCATATGTGAAAGGGTCTATTTATCAAGCTTTGTTTGAATCTTTGTTGTTTCAAATTGAGCTAAAACAACCCTTTCTCTCAAAATATTAATTTCAACGTTACGCTCCAAAATGGTTCTTTTTAAACTATTATTTTCAGCCATCATTAAGTTTCCTTAAAAAAGAAATTTCATCTTTATTTAATTCTTGATTGATTATTTTTAATTCTTTTTCATTTTCCAATAACAATTTGTTTGCTTTATAAATTCCAAATAATCTGATTTTGCAAGACGAAGAACACATTTCCTGAACAGTCTCATAAGGAGGACCCATGATAGTTCGTTCTGTAGCTAAGCTCGTTTCACAGTTGCAAACCCTTATGATTTTTTGTTGTTCCTCTTCTTTAACCTTCAAAATCTCGCCAGTCTCAGATTCTTTCTTTCTGTTATCAGCTGTTCCAGCCTTATCATCATCAATTCTCATAGACTCTGGTTTCCTGTCATTGTCAACTCTCAAAGCTTAATAGTTGTCTTAAACAGTTTCTCTGAATTCAAAATTTAAATTCAAATAAGTTCTTAATAACTTCAACTTTTCAATCATCTTTGTTTTGTAATCAAGTATGCTTGTTACAGAAGAAACAAGATCAATATTAAGTGTGTGGGTTTGATGTGGGAACACAACTTGCTGAAATTCATTTCTTTGGATATCCAGCTCTAGAAATTTTAGTCTGTTGATTATATCCATAAGTTTTGTGTTGACATAACCTCTTTCTTGCTTTAGCATTTTAACTTGATGTTTCCATGCAGATGAAAACAGTCGAGAAGCTTTTGAATCTGTTCATGATTACTGAGATGTAGAACATGCTTCTTTAGATTATTTTCCACATTTAAGAATCGATCAATCAAATCTGTCAATTTTTCTTTTTTTATTGTTGCAAGAGAGTCAACCCGGCTTTGTGCCATTGTGAGATTATCGGATTTAAAATCTTCTGAAGATGACATTATTTTAAAAATTTTGAACAATTAAACGCCCAAAAATATGTTTCCCCAAAATTGTAAAAATAATTCTTCCCTGGAAAAAAAATATTCTTAATTGTTACGCTATGCAATCTTAGCAACTGGGGTCAAGCTGCCAGATCAGCTTATTTTTTGGTTTTTTATAAATCCTTTAAAATTATTGAATATTTCTTCTTTGAGTTAAAAAATGAAATATTTCTTTGATTTTGAATGAGCCCAACTTTGTTACTGTTTTTTGTTGTTTTTGTTAAAAATGCTAGCCTAATGACTTTAATTTTTGTAATGAATGCAACCCAGATTTAGCCATTAAACATTATCAAATTGTTATTTGTTAGCCCACTTTCTTTTAAAACCCTTTAACCCATTAACACACATACAAACAATAACCCTAAAAAACTAACTCTAAAACATTAACACACACAAAACATAGAGAGAGAGAGAGAGATGCGGCCGATAGAAATAACCCTTAGGGTTCCGATAACATTTTCCGGCGAGGCGCCTTTCCGGCGATATATCTCCGGTGACACTCTCTGATCATTTTTTCATGGATTCTGACTGTTTCTTCACCGGAGATTAGTTGACGGAAGTTAAAACAACCTTTTGATCCCACAACCCCCTTTTGTTGAAATTGTCATTGTGATTTATATTGCGTCTGTGGTTTTAACAAGTAGAAATGGCCCACGATCGAGTGATTTCATGAACAGATTCACCACCAACAATGGCGATTTTAGTTTCATGAGATTAAACACTTTCCAAAACCCTAACCCTAACCCTAGCCCTAATTCTAACCATTTCTTCATCGGAAACACCAAGAGCAAAGGTTTTCACTGGAGAAATCATCAACATCTTCTGTATTCTGCTCCTCCACAACTTGCATTCATCAGTTCATCTGGCTAGAGGTACATTAGATTTTGCCTTGGTTCATACGGCAGAAGAGAGCTTAAACAGTTGAAGAAACGGCTAATGTCGGACCTTGTACAGGTACGGATCCTCCGGTAATGGGTCTGTTCGACATTGACGCCGAAAACGAGTCATAATCCACCAACGGTGGTTCCGAAAGAGCCCCAAAAGACCGCCGTTGGGCCAAAAAAAACTAATCGTTGATTGCACCGATGTTAGGGACCATGTACGTACGGAGTACTAACTGATAATGCGTGTATACCTAATCAAATAGTGCGGAATCCTATTTGATTGGTGATCCAATTAGTGAGAACGCAGTTTCGATCAACCTAAAGATTAATGAAACGTTAAGAACGATTAGAACATGATCAACTGCGAACTATGATGTTGGAACAGGCTCTCTGGAGTCTCTAGATGGCTAGGGTACGTATGTGACCCAAAATTCTTGAAGTGTTATGTTTTTCCACGTATTAGGTGGTATTTATAGGTTAGGGTTTCTCTCAATCGTGCGACTGAATCATGCAATTGATCCATACGCATGATTGAAGGTTCAATAGTGCGACTGATCCAATCTTATGTCTCAATCATGCGACTGATCTAGTCTTCTGGTTCAGTCGTGCGACTGGTCCATTAGCTTGAAGTTTTTATGCGTATGGTCCATTAGCATGGTCCATTCGCATGGTCCATTCGCATGAAGACTTCATACGATTAAGTTTGAACACGTTTCTCAATCATTACTAACTAAAAACTATGCAAACAACCACAAACCTATATAGTTAGTTCAATATGCTTTATTACACAATAGACAATGAAACATTAAACATTATAAGCATCAATCACATATTGCATTTTATTCAACTCATTCATTACACATATGTAAGACATGAAAGACATTTTACATTAAGTTCCTAAACTAGTTACATATGAATCAACAAACTCCCCCTTGGACCTAGTTTACATTAGTGTCTAACATTCTTCATTAGCTCCTCAAATTTCTTGTACTTTTCCTCTCTTGTAACTCCTGCATGTATCTCGAATGCAAAACAGAGTCGTATAACATTCTGGAACTGGAGGGCCTGTACTATATCTTGCGAGTCATAGAATAGTGGTCACTTGTATAATGTATTGACATCGTCTGCAGACAAGTTGGTTAGCCACATAAGGTCGAACACCCGAATAGTTTCTATTATGCTCTCTCTCTGTAGAACTATGACCGCTTCGCTTGTTCTCCAATCATAATACCACAATTTGAAGTGTGGAGTGAAGTCCTGTGGCATTTCCCGTAAGGGAATCTTGGACATAGTGTGTGAAGGACTCCACTTCAGCACCACCTTGGCTTTCCAGATATCGGGTCAACTTCAGACCTTCGGATGTACCTCTTCGGTTGTTAAGGTCTAAAGTTTACCCACCTGGTGTGGTATTCTTTCCATAGTGCAGCATCAAACCAGCCTGACATTTTCCTCGGATCAGCATATAACAAGTTTAAACGCGCCAGCTGGTTAAGCTCAAAACCAGGGAGAGTCTTCAGATCGTGTGGGAATCTGAAGTACTCTATTCCATTCTCCCTCTTAACCACATAAATGTTAAGATCCTCAAAATATGGCCATGCAATGGTCTTGCCCGAAACCTTTAGATGTTTCTTGACCTTGTATAGCTTGGTGCAGGCATTTAGCTTTTGTGCAGTGCGTTGGGCTCGTATCTCAGCAAAACAAGCCGCCCATTCAGCCTTCTTTATATGAACATCAACGTCTAAGGCTTGGGCTTGGCTTTCATTCTTCTCTGACTATTTTTCCATCTCATCCAGTTTGTTGAACGTAGCACTGCCGAGAGTGTCACCCAAGTTGGGGATCACATTGCCCTCTCGGTCAGTGTACTCTGGATAGTACTCAACTGTGACATCCTCAATCTCTATTTCATCTACGTCGTTGAGCCATCGTCACTAGTCATATTAAAAGTAGGTGCATCTTTGACAATCTCATCTTGGTTTAGCCTGAACATCTCTGCAAGTTGCTCGTCAGTCAGGTCGTGTATGATTTCTCCTTCTTCGGGAGTATAACTCACCGACCTTCTGACAATCCCTTGCAAATCAAGAATCATTGTTAATTGAGACTTGATTTGCTGTAGGGGAGCAACATTATATTCATCTTGCTGAGATGTTTGATCTGCTTGATTTAAATATGTAACACATCAATCATTAGTAATTAATCAAGACATTCAAA
>BJCM01272867.1:0-16551 GCA_018326385.1 Flaveria bidentis | reverse complement strand
TTACTCGGGGTTGGGGTGTGTATTAATGCAGAGAGGGAAGGTTATAGCCTATGCATCCTGACAGTTGAAAGTTCATGAGGTCAACTACCCTACTAAAGACTTGGAGCTAGCAGCCGTGGTCTTTGCACTAAAGATTTGGAGGCACTATCTGTATGGGACGAAGTGCACCATTTTCACTGACCATAAGAGCTTGAAGTACTTCTTCGAGCAGAAGGATCTGAACATTAGGCAGAGGCGATGGTTGGAGCTTATAAAGGATTATGATTGTGAGATCCATTACCATCCGGGCAAGGCCAATGTGGTGGCTCATGCTCTTAGCCGAAAGGAGAGGCCCAAGCCGATTCGGGTAAAGGCATACCAACTGATTATGACCTCTGAGGTAATGAAGCAAGTCAAGGAGTTTCAAGATGAGGAACTGAAAGAAGATTTAAACTCTGAAAGAATGAGAGGTCTGGTTGGGGAATTGGGTGAAAACACACTTGGTGTTAAAACTCGATTTGGACGGGTGTGGATTCCTCGTTTCGGGAATCTACGTGTGAGGATTTTGGATGAAGCTCACAAGACTCTATACTCCATTCATCCTAGTGCCACAAAGATGTATCAAGACATGAAGAAAGATTATTGGTGGCCGGGTATGAAGCGTGACGTGGTGGAGTATGTGAGTGAGTGCCTTACTTGTTTGCAAGTGAAGGCAGAACATCAGAAGCCGTATGGGAAGATCCAACATTTGGATATACCGGAATGGAAGTAGGAACACATCACCATGGATTTCATAATGAAGCTGCCACGTACTCCGAAAGGATACGATGCCATATGGGTGATTGTTGACCGCTTGACGAAGAGTGCTCACTTCCTACTAATCCGCGAGACATATTCATCCGAGAGGTTGGCTGACCTGTTCATCAAGGAGATAGTAACTTGTCATGGGGTGCCGGTGTCCATTGTGTCGGACCGTGACACCTGGATTACATCTAAATTTTGGAAGAAATTCCATGACGCCACGGGGACGAGGTTACATATTAGCACGACTTATCATCCCCAAACTGATGGTCAGTCGGAAAGGACATTCAGACACTGGAAGACATACTTCGGGCATGTGTGATTGATTTTGGGGGAAGTTAGGATGACCACTTACCGTTAGCGGAATTCCCGTACAACAATAATTATCATGCCAGCATTGGTATGCCACCATATGAGATGCTATATGGTAGAAGATGTAGGACGCCCGTATGTTGGGGAGACATTGGGCAGAAGGAATTGGGGAGCGTTGAGGTAATCGAGGCTACGAGTGAGAAGCTTGAGAAGATTAAAGTCTTCATGAAGGCAACTAAAGATAGACAGAAGTCGTATGCTGATAAACGACGCAGACCGATTGAGTTCCAGGTAGGGGACCGGGTTATGTTGAAGGTCTCGCCTTGGAAAGGTATTATCCGATTCAGGAAGCGGGGCAAGTTGAGCCCAAGATATATAGGCCCTTTCCGAATCATTGCTCAAGTAGGAGAGGTGGCCTATACACTGGAGTTACGAGAAGAGTTAAGTGGAATTCACCCGACATTCCATGTATCTTATTTGAGAAAGTGCTTAGTTGATGAAGACATGATTGTTCCATTATAGGACACTAAAGTAGATGAAAGGCTCAATTATGTGGAGCAACCAGTGGCAATCATCGATCATAAAGAAAAGAGGCTGCGAAATAAAGTGGTTCGTCTTGCGTGTGTACAGTGGAAGCACAGGAAGGGATCCAAATCTACATGGGAAACTGAGGAGGAGATGAGACAGCATTATCCTCGTCTGTTTGAGGAATAGTAGGTTTTGGGGACGAAACCTATATAAGGGGGTGGACTTGTAACACCCGGTTATTTCTAAAAAGAAAAGAAAGAATAATACATGAAGAATAAATGAAAGAAAAGAAATAAAGTCCAAGTATAGGGACTAAAAGTGTCCAAAAGGACAAATCTTTGAAAAAGTTGGTGTAAAGGTGGGCATGGCCGCCCACCCTCACTTCACGTCATAATCTTTCTTTGGTTTTAGAGAGAGAGAGCAGAGGAGTTCTCGGCTGAAGAAAAAGAAGAAGAAGAGAAGTCGAATTCAAGGTAAGAATTAGTGGTTTTATGTGTTTATGACGGGTTTATCCCGGTTATATGCTTATGTGCTTATGTGTTGTGTATGTGCTCGGGTGTGTGTGTGTGGTGTTGTTATTAGGTGTTTGAACTCATTGCAAGCGGGTTAGAAAGGAAGAAATACCCAAGTTGCATCAGGTGAGTTTCTAGACCCCGGTTTCTATTTGTTTTAAACATCTTTAGGGCTAAAAATGTATTTAAATGGTTTTACAAAGTTTATGTATGTTTACCCGTATGTATTATGCATGTTAAATGTTGGTTCTTAGATGTTTATAGGTTGTTCATGTTTAGAATAGCCATGTTAAGCTTAGAACAGTTGGGTTTGATGATTGGGTTTGAAAACATACTAGGAACATGATATACAGAAGGTTCATACGCCTAAAAATGCCATAGAATTATTTAAGTGTAATCCATGCGCCTAAACAGTAGCCCATGCGCCTAAGATTACCTTAGAAATGTTTTAAGTACAGCCCATGTGCCTGAACAGTGGTCCATGCACCTAGAAAATATTAGTCGGACGACTTGTAGGGCTCATGCGCCCCAATAGTGCCCATGCGCCTAAGTGTCCATTGCGTCTGAATAACCCATGCGCCTAAGTGTTCATACGCACCAATAGTGCCCATGCGCCTGAATAGTTCATGCGCCTAAAGTGATAAAAATGATTAAGTGTTGGCTGATGCGCCTATATAGTGATGAAACGCCCGAACAGGGCTCATGCGCCCAAATAGTTCTCATGCGCCTAGCACTTAGAAAATTTTACAATTTTCTAGAAGTCTGTGCTTTAGGGTTTTGACCAAAGTTGACTAGGGCTTGATAATGATAATGTTTCATGCATGATATGATTACGTATGATAGTTCCTTATTATTATTATTGCTATTATTATTATTACTTATAGTATGTGACCTTACCTGGTATGTTATTATCGTAACGTAAAGTATATCATAATAATAAAGTGAAAGAGAAATAAAGAAAAGAAGAGGAACATTAATAAAATGTTAACAAGTTTTGCAAGCTTACACGAGGGACACGACCGTGTTGTCATTAGCTCAACTGTGCTGCGGGTTAGCTACCCTATTATGCACACAGAGCCAATCAATTGAGATTGTCAGGACCCTTGTAGCATATTCTGGGTGATTGGGTCGGCCTTGTACACAATACACAGCACCCTTTCGAGGGATACAGTTGACCCTTTCGAGGGATATAATTGACCCTTTCGGGGGATATAGATGGCCCATCACCCGTTTTCCATCGCGCATATAGTTGGGGTATTGCGCATTGGTCCATACAGACAGTGGAAGATAAAGATAAAAGTTTACAGAATATACAAGGCATACAGTAAAGAGAATGAACAGTATGTTCATATAGTTAATGCGTGCTCGCATATACAGTAAAGAGTTGTATTTTTACAGAAAAGAGTATTTTCATATACAACATACAGAAAGTATTTTATTACTTTTAAAACTAGAACTCACTCAGCAATGCTGACTTCTATATATTTTCAGTTGGCAGGTAATTATTGCTGAGGATGGCACGAGGGCGAAGCTACTCGGCAGGAAAGACTGACATCCATTCGTATTTTATGTCGCTGTTGTTTTGTAATGCAGTAAAACAATTCTTTTGTAATCAATTAAACGATGATGTATTGCTCAACAACAGTGGTTTAAGTGAAATGAATGGTTTTGATAAATTATTTCCGCTGCTTAAATTTGTATAATTATAATATGTAATGTTTTAACTACTGTGATTGACCAACTGTGAGGTTTCCGGGAACGGGGCCTTACAGAAAGTTGGAGTTAATCCAGCAATTAATGTCAAACATGATAAATTGTCCAATCAGTTACGTAAAACCACGCATTGAACATTCTATAATCATAACACTTTATCAGCAGTTTCATGTTGTACAACTCAATATTAGTTGAAATACATTGTCTTTTATTCATTAAAAGATATTTTACACGTTTGACCCTCCAAAGACTCATTCCCGGAAATTCCACACAGAGCTTACCTATGACCCTGAAAAGCATGTAGGGTAATAAAGTCAACATAAAGTTGGTGAGCGATCGGGGTTTTCAGTCTTATAAACAAATGGTTTCAAAACAATATGATATAACAAGATATAACATACTCAACATAGACTAGCTAGGTACTATGATTGATTTAGGTCATAAGTCCATAATCAAACCAAGAAACACGTCGTTGCCCCATAACAGTCCAAACATATAAATTCCCTCGCTACAACCTGACCAACACGACTGGTCGTGAGAGTGGGCCATTCTAACCTGATAGATCTACCAATATAGTCTGTGGCCTCCCTGTGGTTAATGATTATGGGGGGATTTAGAGGCTCAATAGTATACATCTTTACTATTGACCCAACTTATACCTTTATAACATATGTTAATCCATTATATCCATCACACACACACACACACACACACACACACACACATATATATATATATATATATATATATATAGCTTTTCATGCTCTTCCCCCAATACAGTTAAAATAAATACAACATTTAAAATGGGGCCGAAGGATTCACCATCAAATGTGACAAGGAGATGATCTAGCAAAAATCGAGCCCAGAAATTAAACAACCAATCAACGCCCTAAACATAAAGGATTTATTAATTGTTGAGTAATAAGTCTAATACGTAAGTTATTTACCCAACTCACTAGACTTATCTTGAAATCCATATAATAAAAGACTCGTTGGTGATTTTCGGTTTAGTTTAATAACTTATATTAAGTGACAAATATTTATTAATTACATCAATCATTTTATCCCTTAAACAACAATCACAATACACACACAAAATAAACATGTGAAACTATATAAAAATGTAACGTAAAATTTACTAAGTTATGTATTATACAAACAAACAAATAAATAAATGAATATATGATTAAACAAATAAACAAATAAATAAGTAATTATGATTTTATAATAATATTTTCTTTAAGTTTTAGTAATTAGATATATCCATATTCTTATTCTAGTAAAGAAAACCATATCTTATATTATTAACTTATAAATATTACTTTATTTAATACAACTCAACTTTTATTATTCTTTTTAATAAATAATTATATTTTCAGTAGTATAATATATATGAAACTATTTTAGATAAGTTTTATTATAAAAGTATGATGTATTATGTGTGACCCAAATTTCACCCATATACGGTGATTTTTAATCCGAAACCGCATGGTTTTACACGCATAAACCGTATTTCAACCCACATATATCTTATGATCATTTTATATGTTTAAATATGACTCATTTATACCAAAAACCTTCTGAAAATATTTTGTTAAAAATCAGTTCCAAAACAGTCCATTAATTTTACCCGAAATTGTCGGGTTTCGGCTTTTTCGCGCGTATAAAGTTATCACCGAATATCTTGCTTGCTATGGATTTGTTATATACTTAAAAAATAAGTTTTTAACTTCAAAAACTTTATTATTTTCTGTCCAAACCGGACTTGTGAGAAATTATTTGTTTTAGACCCGAAAACACCGTTTTTAACGCGTAAAACGTTTACGAGATTAAACCTAATCATCAAAACTTTTATTTTCAGTAAGTTACTAACTTTTTAACTTATATTTTATATGTTGTAAAGTTATTTATCCAGATCTTACAAAAATACTTGTCTTGTCCATTATATTTTATGGAAGATTTTCTAGTGTTCATGTCTAATCAACATTTGAGTATTTTTATCCTAATTTGTTTTTATCTTTTCTTTAAGTAAAATTTGAATAAGAATATCAAAATCTCCAGATCATGATCATCATGTACATGGATCATTTCAATCATCTTTAAGCTTATAAGTGAAGAACAAATCGAGAACAAAAGTGTAAACCATATATACATACATATACACGACTTCATACATACATACATACATAGTCCACATTATAGTTTTTATCTTGTGTTCTTAGTTTTCATTTCAACAAAACATACTTAACAATCAAAATATTTCAAATCATGATCACCATTATTCATTGATCATTTCAATCCTTTATGAAATCAAAATGCAATATGGGTTCGAGAATATTATTCTTTTAATGCAATCATGTATTACCCATTTTCATCATTATGGTAAACTCCTTTTGGAGATGGGTTTCATATGATGTTCATAACCTCAAACAAAAGTTTGATCATCTTGCATGCAAGAGAAAATCAACAAAAAAGATCAACAAAATACAAAATCATTATACACATATACATACGTACAACATACACACACACTCACACACACACACATATTGTTTTAAAACACATTTTTTTGTTTAAACTCTTTGTTGGAACCTTGGATTTTAAGAAAAACTAGTTTTTGGTAAACAAATCTTGCAACAATCATTCAAGAGTCATGTTGTATGTCATAAAAGTTCAAAGTTCATACCTAAGATGAACAACTTTTGAAGATTCAAGAAAGATTTATTTAGAAATTTCTTCTCCTTTGAGTAGGATTTATGTAATATTTTGCACCAAACTCATAAGGGATCCTTGAAATCCAGAAATCAAAGCATGAAAGAAGCTTGGATGATGTAATTTTCGAAGTGGTGAGGGTGTGTGGTTTGGTTTTTTTATATCCATGAGTGAGTGTGATTAGATTAATCTAATCATGCAATTAAATCATAAAATGGCTGGTGGATCTCTAAGTGAGATGCCACCGGGTGTAAGGCGGGTGTCGGTCTCGTTAAATTTTTTGTAAAAATCTTAAACGTTCGGGTTTTTACGCGAAAATATTCTATAAAATTAAAGTATTAATTTGAGGCTTTACAAGGGTTAACAAAATTAAATAATAGTGAAAAAAAGTCAAGAATAAAAATATACGCGATATAACACAGTGTGCAACGAACTTGTACGTTGCATCGCGACAATATTTAAAAAGTTTTAATTTTACGCGATCAAAGTAAATAATATTAATTATTATTATTCATTACTAATAATATTTTCACTTAATATTTATTAAGTTATAATATTCAATATTTATTGACCAAATTTAATTAACTAAATTATCACCAACATTCGTTAAACGCTTTATCGTTACGCGACCCGGTAATTTCTTAAAATTACCAATTATAAAATTTATCCACAAAGAGGCTTTGCTAGACCTTAAATGACTTTAATTATCATAAAATTAAGTCTGATGATGCATTTAAACATTTTTTATATTTTATTAACGTACGAATATTAACTTGAAAACACGGGATGTCACATACGGCCATTTTAAAAACAATCTTAAAAGTGAAAATATAATTAAAATAAAATTAAAGTATTAAAGAAGGTCGATTGAGAACATAGATAATTTAATTTTAAAATTGACTTTAAATTTAAAAGAATTATGTTAGAGCATATAATTGATGAATTCTGATTTTGCTATTTGCTAACTGTTTTTTTGTTGCTTAATTGCTATTTGCTTTGATAATCTGTTTAGGATGTAAGGTTAGATTGTTTTTCTGCTTTTGTAGTTTTGTATCTTTGTTGAGATTGTTTTAGAGGTTGTTTTGATTATGTAATGGTCTAAAATTTATTTGGTATCAAATTGATATTTGCTTCACAGTTTGGTTTAGGAGGTTTTGTTTATCAGTCATGTTCGATAGAGAAGGGTTTTAATAAAAAAAATCAAAAAGGGTCCCATCTTTTTAATTTGTCTGGGGCTTCAAAAACTTTAAGCCAACCTTGGGGAGGGCTATGCAGGTTCAGTCGAAATTAATGGGACTATCTATGCTCAGAAACAAGCACATTGGCGCTCACTTTTGGGGCATACACCTTCAATAATATAAGGTCAAATAATACTTACTTGTTAAGTGAAGGATGACGTGGCTAAGTGTACTTGGTTTTTTTGTTGACTAAGTATAAATCAGTTTCTATTTTCTGCATAATAATCGGTCAAAGGAGATGTGAAACGTGGGTTTGCATGTTCACTTTAACCGTTGGTTTATTGCTTTATCTTAGGAGTAGTTTGTTGAGTTTTTTCTTATTTAAAGTAATTGTAAGCTTTGTTTTTATTATTCACAAAAACCCAAAAAAGGTCAAGAGTCTTTTGTAAGTTTATTAAAGTTAAGAAATAATACAAAAGCTTTGGCCATCTTGTTCTGTTTTCTTGTTTATACTACGATCATTGTACTAGTTTAATCCAACAGTTGTATCAATTTTTTCTGCCTAATATTTAACTTTGAGTGAAAAACCTAAATCTCGATTGAGCATTTTGTATGAAAAAAACCAACATACTTTCTTTTTTGTCTCATAAAAGTTGCTTAACAATTTTTACACATAAAAAACAACGTACTTTTTGTTTTTAACATAAAAGCTCCTCGATTTAGTTGCTTCCATAATTTAACAATCAATAATTTAAATGAATTGAAGATTTTTTATGTAAAAAAATAAAAAAGCATGTTAATTTTTTATGTGTAAATAATGTTGAAGGACTTTTATAAGACATAACAAAAAGTATGTTAGGTTTTATATGCAAAAGTTGTAAAAAGACTTTTATGAGAAAAAAATGAAAGTATGTTAGTTTTTTTTATGATGATATTTGCTTTTTAACCTGTTTTGTTTTCTGATTTTTTATTTTAGAAAGACTATGATGGTCATTTTATAATATATATTTAACATCAAACCTAATGCTCATCAAAAAGGTAATTTCTTTTTAGTTAGAGACCAAATTTAAAATATAGTCATACAACAAGGCGTAAAATTGAATATGATTATACCATAATATGTGTAATTAACTTCAGTAAATTAACACAAAGTAGATAGAAGTTACAAGATAAGAATATTATGAAAAAAGTTATGAAAGTTTTAAGGATTAACACTAAAATAATGGGAATTTAGACTGTTATTCCCGTCATAAAAACCTTCGCGAGTACTCTTATTTTATGACATGTTATGTTAGCCTATTATTGACAAGTCTATTATGATGATGCAAATATTGCAACCGGTTTGAGACTGCATTTTGTTGCATCTAACTACTTTTGTTTTCAATTTGGGATCGTTTTTTTCTAACCAGGTTCAAACAGTAATTTTTATGACTGATTAGAAACCGCTTTTTTAAATCTGTTATTTTGGGACCACTTTGCTACCGAATCCGCCATCCTTTTTGTAAAGATTGTTAATTTTATAATGACTTTATTTAGATATATTACTTATTTTCAATTTTTAATTTTAATGACTGTTTGTAGACAAATATTTAAATTTAAATTATTTTATTCATTTTTGCAATCGTTTTACTAACGAGTCAAAATATCGTAGATATCATGACCTGTTAGTTACCAAATTGAAGCATCTGCGGTTGCAAAATTTACTACCTTTTTTGTGGTTTTAAATGCCCATTTGGGCACTAGTACTTGTGAACCATAATTAGAGGGTGTAATTAAACAATAAATGGTGTGTACTTACAACAAACAATCAAATGTCAAAATTTGATTATCATATGAAAGCAAAAGAAGTACAAAGATTTATATCAGCCTAAAAACAAGGGCCTGAAACAAATATGCAACCGATATGATTGTGTGTTCCACCATACGAATGACTTGATGATCTATATATCATATCACTTTTCTTGAGTTCTTTTGGTATATTGTTGGATTTATCTGTAATGCCAAATTACATATTTAATCTTCTTTCGTTCCTCATGATAGAAAATGTTTAGGTGTATCTAATATATATTAATTGTTAACGTATTGTACGCTTTATGAGTATGCCTTTGTTAATTTCTAGGTTTATTTATCACGTGTGGTTTCTATATTTTCCTCCATGAAGACTTGACATCTATAGTGATTCTCACGCGAAGCAAATCGAGCACTTGGTACATAATTAGTTAAGGAAGTAGTTGTATGAAATTAAACAGTGTGAATTCATGGGTTGCGGACAACTCTTATATATATATATTTACTAATTTTGAACACAAATAAATGAAATAATCATATGTAATTACTATTAATATGGTTATTGTTCATTGAGTTTGTTTTCTTCAATGTGAGCGTTTAATTTCCAATGAGTTGGATTATCATATTAAAATATAGCTATGATGATTGATATATCAATACTTAATATTGTTTGAAATGAACACGTGAAAAATGTAATAACTTGTCTCGGGAGCGTAGAAACCTTGAGATAGTATATAAGTTGGAAACTTTCTTAGTAATTGTTTTCTTATACATAAGGAAAAATCCTAACTCGCACTTTTACTTTGCGAAGGTACTTTGGAAATGATCAAGATGTAGCGCACTTTGCAAATCGCACAGAGATCCTCGAAGATTTAGCAACAAGTGGTTTGAGTTCAATCACTAAAACACTTAAATTTCTTAAAGACATTTAGTTCAATTTAAACTTTCGTTTAATAAAGTTTAATGATTTGTTTGACTTTACCTTAGTTGAACCACACCATTAAAACCACAATTCATGGCAAACACATATAATAGAATTTTTTGCAATCTTGTTCTTATCTATTGGTTGATTTAATGTATAATTTCAAATGTCATGGCCTTCTTTGACAATACATACCATTTTTAGTTTTATAAACGAATTCTATTAAAAGACTCACGATCCATATTAATTGTTTTATCTTATTCCAATTGTAACAAGTACTATAATTTTATGCGCTTTCTTTTCGGTAATACAATTTTAGTTTCAATATTTTTTTATCTTATTATGTTACAAACGGTTATCCTAAATGTAATCTCTTGTCAAAGTAGTTGAGACTCACGGTTAATCTCTTAAATCTCTATTATTATATAATACAAAACCCATTAATAGATTGGTAATTTTTTATTTTTGTAAGACACCTAAAACAACTATTTTAGTATATATTACAAGTATTTTATGCGAATGTTTCTAAATTATCCTCATTTAATAAACTTATTCTAATTAATACATTAGTTAATGAATATGATTAAATTTACTATATTAAGTATTACGTTATTTATAATAATTTAAAGGCAAATTGAATTTTTATAATCCAAACTATTACTAATTACTCGATACTAATCCATACTATTGATTTGGCCAGTTTTACTAACAATAATCCCAGTAGCATAATTATCATACAAATTATTACTATCCAAATCAATAGTGTGGATTAATTTATGCCAATGAGTAATAGTTTGAGTTATTAAATTCTAATTTGCCTAATTTAAATTAACATTATATTTACATTTTCCATTTATATTTTTACTATATAAATTAAGTATTATATTATTAATTAAATATTATTTACCAAATATTAACATAGTTATAATAATAATATTAATAATAATAAAAAAAATAGTAGTAGTAGTAATAGTAATATTAATAATAATAATAATAATAATAATAATAACAATAATAATAAAATATAATCAATATTTAAAGCTGGTCGAAAAAGATACTAAGTAGCACATACGTATCACACGAACCAATTCATTATACATAGCATATAGAAAGTAATCATAAATATCTATATTATCTTATACTATTTATAAAGTATTTTAGGATGTCAAAATAATAATTTTATATTATATAATACAAAACCCATTAATAGATTGGTAATTTTTTATTTTTGTAAGACACCTAAAACAACTATTTTTGTATATATTACATGTATTTTATGCGAATGTTTCTAAATTATCCTCATTTAATAAACTTTATTCTAATTAATACATTAGTTAATGAATATGATTAAATTTACTATATTAAGTATTACTTTATTTATAATAATTTAAAGGCAAATTGAATTTTAATAATCCAAACTATTACTAATTGCTCGATACTAATCCATACTATTGATTTGGCCAGTTTTACTAATAATAATCCCAGTAGCATAATTATCATACAAATTATTACCATTCAAATCAATAGTATGGATTATTTTATGGCAGTGAGTAATAGTTTGAGTTATTAAATTCCAATTTGCCTAATTTAAATTAACATTATATTTATATTTTCCATTTATATTTTTACTATTTAAATTAAGTATTATATTATTAATTAAATACTATTTACCAAATATTAACATAGTTATAATAATAATATTACTAATAATAATAATAAAAATAGTAGTAGTAGTAGTAGTAGTAGTAGTAGTAGTAATAATAATAATAATAATAATAATAATAATAATAATAATAAAATATAATCAATATTTAAAGCTGGTCGAAAAAGATACTAAGTAGCACATGCATCACGCGAACCAATTCATTATATATAGAAAGTAATCATAAATATCTATATTATCTTATACTATTTATAAAGTATTTTAGGATGTCAAAATAATAATTTTATAATTACCTTAAGATACCTATAAGGTTAGTATGGTAATATTATGGTGAATTTTAATTTAATTTTTTTAATCCATATGAATTCATTGAAGTTAATAATGATAATGATAATGATAACGATAACGATAACGATAATAATATTATAAGTAATTATAATAGTTATTTACAAAATATAAACAACTTTATTAATAAGTAATAATATGTAATAATATCAAGTCATTAAACTAAAAATATACAAGCTCTCAAAATTGTCTCAAGGTTCTAAATTCTATATCGTTTTTCTCTTATAATCATAAAAATATGATGGTTTATAAAATCTAAATTTGTCGTTATGATGTTCTGAATTATATATATCAACATTTCGACATGATTTTAGTTCCCAAAATAGAGTTCTTAATATAATTTTTATCTATATCTACGGATTTAATACTAATGTACAAGTAATTGAAATCAAGTGTTATAAATTTTAACAACACGCAACAAAGTGCAAGTTCACACTACAATATATGACAAATGGTTCTCCTAACTTAGGATGTAAGCGAGTCAATTTGAATGCCAGCTCGACCTAGATCATCTAATTAAAAAAGGATGTGAAGACCAACCTAAATATAGACCAAAAGACTAGGGAAATCAAGACCAGTTAGAGTTTCAAGAAATACATTGTGATAGTATTATGTTCACTTTAGTTTCGATTTTATGTTAGTAAACTCATCATATAGTTCATTGAAGTCAAGAATAACGTTTTAGTCAGGATTATGCTCACTATTTATGAAAACCAAACATCAGTCATGAATCCTTGAAAATGGAACAATAAAGTTCGTTTTAGTATGATATCATTCTACTAGAAGGTCGAAACCTTTCACAAGAAAACCTACCTTTTGTGAATTGAAATACTTATTTTCTTAAAAAGTATATCCATCCTGTCTTAAGATTATTTCAAAATAGAAAGACTATGGACTTAATATCATATTAATTATATATGTTACGCGTATAGTAAAATGTCCAAGTTAACTATGAATACACTAAGTTGTAAGGGCTAAATAATCTACCTAATCTAATAAAATAATAACTTGCAGAGACATCACAACATCATATTTTTACTCGCCAAAATTTCCCCACTCCCCCTCTCTTATTAAATAACCACATTAATTATGAAAAATATTATTTAATTTTTTAGATTAATGTATTTTTTGATAAATTATAAAAGAGATATTTTTATTATTGTTATTTAATTTTATAAGAACAACAATCTTTTTAAAAAATACAAAATATTTCAAATTAGGATTTATAAAATGCAAATTTTTATAACCTAAGAGTATTTAAATTGGAAGTTATAATAAAGAATTTTTTCAAAATGACATTTAAAAATACAATTGTTTTGAAACATAATTATTTTATTTTATTGAAAAACAAAGTTTGAAAACATAAGTTCTATAGATGATATCATTATTTTATTACTTATAGTCGTTAACATACGCAATTTCAATCATAGTTTATCTTAAATTATCATTTTATAATTAATTATTAAAATTCATGTTTATTCTTTTTTTTTTCAATTTGATGTGATTTACTATGTTTTTGGTCTTTTTCATGTTTATGGCTTTGGGCTGCTAATTGCTGTGGATTTGGGAATATGGAGCTCTTGGGCCGGATGTGCTGCTGAGCCAGATGTGCTGCTGAGCCAGATGTGCTGCTGCTCGTTATATTATTCGGATCTTTTGGTTGTGGAAACACACACATATTCCGATTCTATTTCTCAAAGCTTCGATCTCTCGATTCTTCTTCTAGGGTTCATCGTGTTGATGATATCTAGTGTTCTTTAATTGTTAAAGTTGTTATCATATAGATCGTCAGTTTGTTTCTCTAGATCATTGTTTTTTATGTTATACTCTTGCTGGTGATTCTATTTTGTACAGACCTTTGTTGTTCTTGACGATCTTGCTAATCTATTGATATTTTTGACATGGTATCAGAGTCGAAGGCTCTGGTCAATTGTTGATCGCAATTCTGTAATTGTCTCTTCCGTGATCATCTGGTATTCGTGGATCAGATTTAGGGTTTGTTTTCCAAAAAACCATTGGTCTTGTTTCCCCTTGCACTTGATCGATAGAGGGTTTCATCTTGTAAACCAAATCGGCAGTAATACTGAAGATCGACTTCTGCAATAGATGTGGTTTTTGGTGTCTTATTGTGGAAGTAACTGCTTGGATTTTTCTTTCTTGGATTGCGTTGAGCACACTGTAACCGTAAGTGAAGGTTACATCACTCAGATTTAAAGGACTGAAGTATCCTAACTTGGATATTTCTTGGTGAGTTCGTTCCATCATTATCTCTTTACTTTCTGTTTCATGCATCACAAATTACCTATTTAGGCATACTTTAGGCTGGGTTAGGAAGACCAGCATCTGTTGTTAACAGGGGGAGCCAACTCCTGTTTCTATGTGCATATTTGTCTTGTCGTCTATTTCTGTGTGCATCACTTGTGTGTTTGGTGCGTGACTGCATAAACGACAATGACTAATCCTTGATCTGCCACTTTAGTGGTGTGAAACCCTGGCTCTGATCTGTGTTGTTCTTTATGTGTGTGTGTGTGCTTGAGTGCAATCATATTTCTTGGTGTTTAAAATGGATAATATTAGCCCTAAATCGGTTACTCCTCCTAGTTCGAGTTCTATTGTTGTCACCAAAACCCTTATAAGCAAACTTGATGCTAGCGACCCTCTTTACTTACACTGAGTGACTCCAGTAATCTAACCATAGTGAGCATAAAATTAAAGGGAACTGATAATTACATAGTGTGGGCTAATGCAATGAAATTACCCATCAAGCTAAGAATAAAATTAGGTTTATCGATGGTTCGTCTAAAAAATCTACTAAAAAGGACACTCTTGCTATGCAATGGGAGAGATGCAATTTTGTGGTTCTTACATGGTTACTTAATTCTATTTGTGATGAATTGTACGTGGGTCAAATTTATTCAAAGTTAGCATTGGATGGTTGGGTTGATTTAGTAGAAACTTATGATAAAGTGGATGGGTCTATAGTGTTTGATTTGCATCAGAAAATTAATTCCTTAAAACAAAATGGTTCAACAGTGTCAGAGTATTATCATAAACTAAATACAATGTGGAAACAGTTTGATGCAATGGTTCAACCAATTAATGAAACTCATGCAGTTTCTCATGGGGCTTGATGATGCCTATCAACCTGTGAGAACAAATTTGTTAACTCGTGACCCTCTTCCAACCATTAAAACATATTTTTCATTATTTCTAGAGAAGAATCCCACCGAGGGTCCAATAATATAACAAAAAACCAAAATGTTGGTTTCGTGTCAAAAAGAAATCAATCGGCTGAAAATAAAAAAGATTTGGAAAGGGGCCCAACCCCAACTTAAAATGTACCCATTGCAACAAACTGGGTCACACTGTTGACCGTTGTTTTGAAATCATGGGCTATCCTTTAGGATCAAAATCAAAAAATAGTTTTGGGAACAATCAAAACAGTAAATCTGTAATGTCAAATAACTCTACTTCCTCTTCAAACACTACATGCTCTACCCTATTTCTTACTGCAGAACAGATAACTCCACTTCTTGGTCTCCGAAATGATAAATTTACTGACACATCTCAAAGTGCAAACTTTGGAGGTATTCCCTTTAAAATGCAGCCCAGAAATTGTAACACCCGGATATTTATTTTGAAGCCGATGAAAGAAGAAAAGAAATAAAGTCCAAAGTCGAGGGACCAAACTCGCCAACGAAAGAAAGTTGGGTGAGTGGCAGTATATAAAGGGAGAGGGCAGCCCTTACCCTCTCCCCACACCCATATTTTCAGCCAAAGAAACAAGAGAAGAGAGAAAGAAGAGAAAAAGGGAGAAAAAGTTGGTTCGGGTTGGTTCGAGTGAGCAAAATCGTTGAGAAGTGAGTCAAATCGAATCTCTTCTCGTTGTGGTCGTTTGTGTGAGTTCTAGGACCCCTCCTTTACACATTTTTTAATTATTTAGGGCTGGAACACATCTAAAAATTGGGTTTTTGAGTGTGTATGTGTTTGACCCGTTTGTGTATGTGTATGTGTGTGTATGATTCGTTTGGGTCTTGTGTTTGAGCTTGTGTGTGCTTGAATGGTGTTGTGGTATGCATTCCTAAGGTTTAGGATGGT
>BJCM01272866.1:0-25988 GCA_018326385.1 Flaveria bidentis | reverse complement strand
CGGGGTCGGCGGTCAACGGTCGGGGTCGGGGGACGACGGAGGTCGGGGTAGGTGTGGGACGACGGTGCTCGACGGTTAGGATCAGCGGTGCTTGGCGGTTAGGGCCGGCGGTCGATGGTCGGGGTCGTCGTTAGTGTCGGTTGGCGGTGGGCAAGGTGGTAGGTTGCGGTTAGTGGTGGAGACGGGGGTCGGTGGAATTTGAAATCCTTTAACATTTGGAAGGATTTTGAAATCCTTCATTGGATGGAACTTGAGGGAATTAAATCCAATTCCAATTTCAATTTCTTTATCAACCAAACACGTGCAAAATGGAATTCAAATTCCAATTCCAACGAATTTCTACCAAACGGCAAAATGGAATTCAAATTCCAATTCCAACGAATTTCTACCAAACGGCAAAATGGAATTCAAATTCCAATTCCATTTCAAATTCAAATTCCAACCAAACACGTGCAAAATGGAAATCAAATTCCAATTTCAATTTCTTTATCAACACAATGATCAATGGAATTCAGATTCCAATTCCATTGAATTCCATTGAAATCCCGCATACCAAACGGCCCCTAAAAGTATGCTATTGATGGTTAAAGTATTAAGATTTTGGTAGATTTTTGGTTTAGAATATTATGCAAATGAATTTTTATAGTGATGTTCTTTTTTTCATGTTGCTTTTTAGGTGAGTTTGATCTGCAGAGTTAAAATCAATATGAACGGTTAAAATCTCATCTAAAAAATACTCAATTGGGTATTAGATGTGTTTTCAGTTTCCATAAGCCGTTCATAAAAAAAATTCTTTACTTTTTAGACTGATATATCACTTCACTAATGTTAAAATATATAAAGCATTAGCCAAAAAGGCTCTAGTTTACTGGCGCTATGGTATTATGTTGTAGAAAGATGTTTATTATGGTTTTGTTTTTAAAAATATATATAGACTTAAAGTATAATTAAATGATATGTGAGTTAACTTTTTTTTAAATAATAATAATAAATAATAAATTAATAATCACTATAGCCAAGCACTTAAGCGTTATAATTGTTGCGTATCAAGTTTAACTTCTAATTTATATTATACTAATTAGCAACTTAAGGTTGTATTGGTGGTTGTATTTCAAGCATTAGAGGTTGTACATGTTTTTTATTTTATTTTTTTAAATTTAAATCCAATACTTTTACATCTTTTACAATTTAACCCCTATATTTTTTCACTTTTAATTTTGGTCGCCTATTCTTTTCTACTTTTACAAAATTTCCGTATACATTTCGCTCAAAATTTTGAGAGATAATAGGTCATAACGTGTGTGTGTGTGGTTCAATGTTGTTACGCTTATTTTTTCCTACTTAACAGCCCAGTTGCAATGTCCGGATCCTAGATCAACTTAGCTATTGTTTTTAACATTATACATTTCACAAGCGTGGTTCAACATTTTAACATCTACTTTCCGTTCGGGTTTTTTTTATTTTCGTTTTTATTTCTTTTTTATTAAAAGTTTTTCCGGTATTAGTGGTCGCTTATGGTGATGTAACATTAATGTTATTTGACATGGTTTTATGCCCCCGCCGCAAAATGAGGGACTTAATACTAGTTGGTAATAGTATTCAAAACAAACCACACAAACTAGTTAGATCATAAATTAAATCTTACTTTCAATAGTTCGAAAGGTCATATCTTATATCCCAAAAGCTTGGGAATATACATGAATACAAAACTTGAAAAAAAAATCTAATTATACTACAATTGCTATCCCTTATATTTTGGGATTTACAGTTATCCATACTAAAAAAAAGTTACACAAAACATCCTTAAACATTAACTCGTTTGAGGTTGTGACCGATCATATGCTCGATGAATACAGACCGCCCCATTGGCTCAGGTAACGACCCAAGATCTGTGTGAGATTACAGGCCTTCATTACCTAAAACATCGATTTAAATTTCCAATTCGTTATATGAAACATGTTTTCTTGTTGATAAAATCATACTCATACGTCATTGTTACATCTAATTATAATACACAGTGATAAGATAACCACAATTTTATATAATATATAAAAACAATGAAAAAATTACACGAAATAATGTAAAACGTAAAACACAATGATAAATACATATAACAAATTATGAAAAATACTTGGCACAATAACCTGACATATTAAATACGATTACCTGACGTATTTGACACAGTTAGCAAAATATTATCCTTTTTAAAATAATATGATAAATTTTAATTCCAGAAATATTTTTAGTCTTTTACATTAAATGCTAATTTTACTATAGCCTTATTTTAGGGTTATTAGGGTACTTTAAAGTTTTAAATTTTAACTGCTATCTGTTAACATGATAAACAGAAATTTAAAAGCACGGCCACTATAACTTGAAATTAGCAATATTGGGCCCAGTAATATAAGCCCAGTTGTTGTTTCAGGAATCAGGACTCAGGTTAGACGTCATACGATAATACGAAATTACAGACTATAGGAGATGCAAGTTCATCATTGTTTAGGTTATTTGTTAAATACGTTTCTAAATTTAAATTCTAGATATGACATATTAGAATTACTTTACTATAATAAAACTAAACACGTTTAAAAAGTTTCATCATAAAGTTAAATATGATGTTTAGGGAATAATTGCCCAAAAAAAAGGTTACATGATTTACATTAGAATAAAGACATACTTGAAACACAGTGACTTATGAAAGATTTTAGTGTTTTGTTTATGTTCCATAAATAAAATCAACAAGCCATTATTTTTTAAAAAATGCACAAGTTCATTAATCATAGACAAGTGTATCAAAATTAGGTTGAGTTCATTGTTTTTACAAAATGTTATCCCTTTCGAAGATCATTCAATCAACATCAAAATTTTCTTTTTTTATTGAATACACCGTGTTGCAAAAGCGTTTCAAGTCATAACTACGGATCAATATAGGTTAAATCGACTCACAAAGTTCCTTTTATCATTTCTAAAAGTTTATATATTGATAAAGAAAATATTTTTATGTTTTTAAATGCTCCCAAGGATAGTGAACGGTTTAAGACTATAAGATAAGATATTATTATTTTTTTAGAATGACAGCTCACACAGTTACTTGAACTATTTTATTTTACACTACAACTTATTTATATCAAACTACTATAAAATGTTTCACCACTCTTAACTTCAGTTGAGTTTTCTCACCTGAATGATGATATTATTGACAATGAGATTCAAACATGTTGTTCAGAAAGAGAAATAGTATTTACAAAACACAACCACAGTATTTGTCCATTTAGGAACACAAGTCTTGAATATGCACAAAATGATGAAATATTAACCAGACTACTTACTACTAACCCTTCTTTCCACTAAACTCACACTCCGACTATGGGTTCTGTTCTGTCTTGCACTGCTAAACGCTCTGAGACATCAGCCAACGACTTAAGGTTGCACTTGATGAGGGCCTCCACAAAGTAGCATGTCTCTTCTTTTGTGTTACCTTCTGGCACATCCACCTCAAATGATTCTATCACCAAAGTCCCTGGCCTCCCATCTATAACCTCTGGATGAAGTGTAATGATCGACGAGTAGTTCTGTAAATATTAAGATCAAAGTAATATCAACAGTTAGTACTTGTATACATCAGGAAATTACTAGCTAGTTAAATAATATGATAGGGGCGCGCTCATTACATAATCTTGAGAGGTGGACATAGAAAGGTGGACATGTTCATTACAGAACCACTTGAAAAATATGCAATTGATAATCGTTTTATGTATCATACTTAACGCAATAGCTACATGTGGTTATTGCACATCCACTCTTATAACATATGTCTAACAAAGAAGTGTGTGTGTGTGCATGGGCATACTAAGATCAAGTAAGAGACATACCCGAAGCCTGTGGTCACCACCGACTATTTTTATGCCCAAGATATGTTCTTCTTCATCGAGAAGTTCTAACCTCTCCATACTTGTGGTAGCAGGAAGACCAGATCGAACCCACACTTCCCTCACACTCCCAATTTCAAGGTCACCTTGCACATTACACCCACAGACAAAGGGTTTGTACTTTTGTGGTTGATCAAACCTCCTCACTAGAGACCATACCTTAAGAAACAAGTAAACATACAGTATATTTTTGGATCAACAATCATCAGATTGAAAGTTATCTTTAAGTATTGCTTTCTATCATCTAATCACCTTCACTCTTTATAGAACACCTTAAAAGTTTTAATTTCAACACCAAAGCATGATATGGTATCACATTGATAAATTTGTCTCGTGTATACTACCTCTAAGTTCCTAGAGAATTTTTGCATATACCTCCTGTAACGAGCGAGAAGTAACTCTAAACAATGGATCATTAATTAGACACTACAAGTGATCAATGCAATTTTGTTCCGTAGATCACTGTAACCTGATTGGATTTGCTTCAAAATAACATGATAAACAGCACTAAAACCAACAGAAAATACGATTATAGAAGATATATTACGCATCAAATCCAATACACATATTGAAATAGATGTGATCGGAATCTCGGATTGGCTATCACTAATAGAAAGGATTTATGTTCCTACTAAACACTAATTCGCCTTACGTTAGTGTTTCTACAGATTGCACTCGGAAAATAGAAGAAATCGATACATCTTAACAGCATAAACGCTGATTGAATCCACACACAACTAACAAATCACCTACTAATTTGCTGTAAATCATCGTAATACTGTATCAATAGAAAGCAACCGATCGGAATACTCCATTCTATCCAAATCATGCATTCACAGATAACTTTAGATCGGATCCACAAAGTAACAACCGACTAAACTGAATCAACCAAACGAACAATAATTCAAGTAGATTCGAGATCTTACAAGGTGCACGGGCGCTTTAATGTGTTTAACAAGCGATGAAGTGCACTGGTTGTCTTTGAGCTCATGCTTATGGTGTCTTCTGATGTAATTGTACTCCGACGAATTAGCTCCGTCGTCGTGTCCGGTGAGCACCATCGGCAACTATGAGTAACAACAACGATAAAAACGATCGTTGAACAATCGGTCACCGGAAATTGATCGGTGAGATTAATAACGTCAGAAAGTCGGTTGATTCGTTGAGAATTTCGAGAGGGAATCCAATTGGGGGTTTCTTAAGCGTTAACTGATTTTTTGGTTCCTTCTCATCCACATCTTCTTCTCTCACTTCACTATTTTCATGTGATGTTAAAATAGTCATAGTGTTTGTTTGACCCCTACACTACTCAAAAATGTAGTTTTAGTCCTTACTCATACGTCACACAAAAAATGTTTGAAAAAAGAGAGTACTCTGTGTTCAACGAGCTTCTCATTTGTGCAGAAACCTGGGAAGAGATTGATCGCAATGTACATAACTTTACGCTATATTTTTTACAAGATCTTATTTTCTACAACTTAAACTTATGACCTTAATATCATAAAACAGTATGTTTACTAGTTGTTTCAAGATCCACTATCTTCAAAAAGAAAATGGATATATGTGTTGGTTAATATAAATATAAGTTGAGAAACAAGAACTCGTAAATGGATGATGTTAAGTAATAACAGACTCTTTACGATATTTAGGTTGTCTTTGGCATTTGTCTTTAACAGTTTATTGGTTTTGTAATTGGTAATTATCTACCTTTGTTTCTGAATGGTTATAAGTTATCATCACACATTTTGTAAGAACTTTTTAATTCCATGACAAAAGTCATACGTAACACATAAAACTTACTTTCGATCAACTTATGTTTCATGGATAACAATCTTTTTCAAGATATCCTTATTTTATATACCAAGTGCTCTGTTAGTGTTTTAAGTATCTTTAAGTTAGATCTAAATATGTTTTTAAATGTTGTTGGTTTAGATCCAAGGTTTGACTTAAAGTTACCAAAGAAAACTACAAGGGTGAGATGATGCATTTGTGGCCTACGAAAAGGAAACAAAGGGGAAGAAGAGACAAAAAAAGATGAATGAAGGGGTGAAATTGTTTATACATAAAAATAGAATAGGCACAAAGTTATTTCATTGGTTGAAACGAGAAGTTGAAAGCAGGCTTGGACTTTTGTGGCAAGTGCGTTGCACTTGACCACCCTTCTCTCTTTCCACTTTAAGGTTTTCTTTTACTTTTACTTTTTATTTTTTATTATTTTTAATCCTTTAAGAGTTAGACCTTTAAAAAATAGGTAGTAAATAAATTATCTAGTCAGTGTATAAAAACTGCCGTTATGTAAGCGACACATAAAAAAATTAAGATCTCACTAACACTCGCTAAAAGATATAAAGTTTCAGTGAACGTGACATTTTTTCTTAATATAGAAATTAATGTGTAAACATCTTATTAGTTTTCTGTCTTATTTGCTTACAAAATCTTTCTTTTAGGCTCATGAGTGTACTCAGAGTTTACGGTAGGTTGCTCACTCTTCTTCTCGCAAAGGGCGACTTGATATTCACCATGCCTCACAATTAGGTGGCATGGCCAAGCCTTTAACCATGATTACATTACAGACGTTATAAAACAATTGTAAGTTTATTGTCATGTGATCAGTAGATTATCGGTCAAGTTGTTAAAATGTTTTTTTAACAAAGAAACAACGAAAGATAAGGTATGTTAAGGCATGTGTGTGTGTTAGACCCTAAGATAGCGGTTGGTACTCCATAAATTAGTAGCGGAATTAAATGAAACATTAACGGTGAATGAATAAAGACATGTTTTGTTAGTGAAGTTAATGGAATGAATCATTACATATTTCATTTCATTACTTCAAATTTATTGCATCCACCCATTTTTTTCATTACATCTATTCTTCCATCATTAGTCACCAACACCACATATTCACCTATCACAACCACCACCATCGGCCAACAATATCATTTTTCACCGACAACCACCACTAGGCACGACCACCACCACCACCACCAACCACCGGTCACCGCCATCGCCGCCCACCACCGACGCCACCAACCACAGGCCACCACCGCCACCGGGAACATCGTCGACAGGAACACTGCCACAAGAAAGCACCGTCGGTCACTACCGCCACCGGAAACCACCGTCGGCCGTCGCTGCCATCCGAAATCACCGCCAAAAACCACAAAGTAATGATTCATTTATCACTAAAGGTTAACAAAAAACTCACAATAAAATGTAATAGTTCATTTTAATATCTAATACATTTCATTCCATTTATTAATCAATTTTATTATCCTATACGAAATAGAGCCTAAGTTTGCTGAATTACAACGTACGGAAAGGTATATTAAGGCATATGCGTGTCTTAGACACTAAGTTTGTCGACGTTTTTTTTTAATTCATTGAGTACATTATGATAGTAAACTTTTTTCATTTGTCGATTTCCTTTTTCATGTTCTTGATGCTTGTATCTTTTTGTCTTTTCTCACGCTAGATTTTTTCCAAAAATAATGAAACTATTAAGAAGTCTCTCATCCGTTACCGTTTTGAACCATAATATCGAGTAAATTTGTTAGATTTAGAGTGTGACTTACATACGAGAGTGCAAGACAAGTATCGTTATTAATATGTAAGCCTTCATAAAAAACATTTTGTATAAAGAACCACCTACATAAATTGAGTTACCAAATATGAACTAACTAGAATTAAGCTCCTCGTGTTGCAGTATGACGTAAAACCATGTCAGATAACACAATGTCACACCACCGTTAGCGACCACGAACATTAAAGTTGTGGCGTGTTAATGCGAAAAAATTAGACCAAAACGTAAAACATAAAAAATACAATTGGTTGGATATACGAATCACGTGTTGCGACGAACCTATCAAAAGGGAAAAAACTATAGTAAAAATGTTAAACCACACACGAATGTTGTGTCGTGTTAGCTCACAAATTTAAAGCGAAACGTAAAAATATTAAACGACACATGTATTTTGAGCCGTGTTAACTTGCAAATTTTAGAACGAAATGTCGATAGAAAATTTGCAAAAGGTCAAAAGTATATGGGACTAAAAATTGAAAGTAAAAAAAAAACTATGATGTTAAATTGCAAATTATGAAAAGATTTGGGTTAAAAATAAAAAACAAATTTTATGATGTCATCTTGCAAAAAATGAAAACTTTGAGCTAAAAGTAAAAAATCAATTCCTTTTTGGAAAACACTTTAAGCATGAGGTACAATCTTAATGCATAAAACAAGTTGGTAATTAATATATTTACGAGCAGTGATGAAGGAAACCCAAGACACGAAATCTACCCAAACCCAAACCGAATGAATTTGAACAAGACCAAAACATATTAAGGCCCTGTTTGGTTACATCTGACCAAACCAGTCAGACGTGCAAATCTGACTCGGTCAGACGTCGCTTGTTTGGTTGCGTACGTCTTACCGGAGAAGAGGTCTGACCGAACCCTTTTTCGGTCAGACTTGAACCAAAGTCTGACTCGGGTCAGACGTGAAGTCGGTATACGGTGACGGAGAGGGTGGTGGTTGGCGACGGGGCGATGGTCAGTGCGGTCTGTGACGGAGAGGGTGGTGGTCGGAGAGTGAAACACCGGGGAGGTGGAGGGCGGTGATGCGGTGAAGGGTGTAGAACGACGATGATGACGATGAGCACGATCGAGAAATCAGCTGCTTGAATGACGACGATGATGACGATGACGAGAATGGACTCGACGGCTTCCGGTGGTGGAACGGTGAACTGCTTCTTCCTCGTGATGAAGAAGCTGCCATTTGTCGATCCAACACTTAGGCGTGTGTGTGTGTGTGTGTGTATATATAATCAATCGAAATTCTTCAAAATCTAGTGAGATACCAAAAGATGAATACATGTGTGTTTAAGAGAGTTGTCAGAGGTTCACATGGTAGTAAAGTGAAGAACACTGATTTAGTAATTTTCCTTTTTATAACCAAACACACTTATTGGTTCATATCACTTATTGGTTCACACATTTTACTGGCTCAGATCACTTATTGGTTCAGACATCTTACTGTTTCAGACCTCTTACTGGTTCAACACTTATTCAATCAGATGTTGCCAAACAATCCCTAATATGTTCAAGATGTGTGAAGTAGTGAAGATGTGTACAAACTCCTAATCCAACATTATTGAAAGAAGGAAAAAAAGAGAGATATAATAAGCTCCATTAAGGCCCCGGGAATGCCCAGTGTATATAAACAGATCAGCTTGAGTCACTCTCATTTGCAACTCAACACTCAACTTTTAGAGAGAGTGTGTATAGAGAGAAAATGGATAGAAAGTGGTAATTCAAGGCTCGGTTGATTAAGAGATTGAAACTCGGTGTTCTTGGGCATCCAAACAACAATAAAAGACCAAGAATCTATGTAAGAAACATCGTTTAATCGTTTCTTTGAGGGTAAACCCGAATTATATGGCTTGGGGGTTTTTGAAAGTGGCAAATAATCGCCCAAAGCTCGCATTTTTGTGTAAGAAAACATGTAAGAAGATTAGATATAGTTTATTGGGTGATAAACCAAGGTTTCAGGTGTAAAACATTGAAGTTTTGGGTCAAAATGAGTTGGTTCGTAATTTCTGCCCGTTTTGCGAAACTGGGTGTTCATCCAGCGAAATTATGTAGTCATCTAGCAAAACTATGAAAATTTTTCTCTTTAATCTCGCAAATAGTTTCGTAGACATGGTTTCCAACGAAAGTTGGGCGAAACTGTCAGCGATGATGCCAGCGAAACTGGCAGCGCAACTGCTCGTGAAACTAGTAGCGAAACTAGCAGCGGATCTGCTGGCGAATCTAGCAGCGAAACTGCTGCTGATCTTGCATCGAATTTAGCAGCGAAATTAGGCAGAATTTAACTTATTTGAGTGTTAACTTATCTGCAGGCCGTGTAGTGCAACCCTTGCCTTGAAAGCTTGATTGAGAAGCTACTCATCGAGTCCAGGTGAGTTCTAAATCCCCTATTTTAAAGGTGTTAAACTAATTTGGGACTGGAAATGCATACTAAATATATGATTTAAATGACCAAGACTCTAAAAGGTTTTAACAGTAAGATCGAATTTTTTTAAAATATAAAAAGTATAGGGACCAAAGTTAAAAGTAAAAAAATATTTGGGTTAAATTGTAAAAAATATAAAAATGTTAGATTAAAATAAAAAATTAAATATTATAAAAAATAAAACAAAAGTTAAGTACAGCCTTTAAAGCATATTGTACAACTTATAAAGTATAAAAAGTTGATTATTAGTATATATATAATTAAATATGAAATATCTAATTAAACTATATATGGGAATTCCAAAAGGACCAAAACTAGCCATCTGGCCCATATCAGTACCACTTGGGTCCCCTCTGGCCCGTGTAGACATTGTTTGTTCCGCGCATGCCCCATATAGACGTTGCATGGTCCAATAAGGCCCGTATACAAATTACAACATCACTGCTACAGTTAGGGGTCCATGCTCTGTTTTTGTTTCTATGATTTTATCTACTTGGTCCGATGTGGATCATACTTTTGCTTTTGTCATTGTTACATCATACATGAGCAAAATATTAATCTCCTTTGCATCTCGAGATTGACTTGCATAGTTACATTTTATTCACGACTCATCAAGTTTGTTATATTTCTACGACTCTTCGTTATGATTCGCTTGAGGAAGGATGTTAGCGAATTTGTATTTATATATGTTTAACTTTATCTAGCCAACTAGGAAGCGGCCACTTTCATCAATTGGTCATAAACGTTAAAAAATGGTTTACTATTTATTTATTTCTTTCCCTTTTGGATAATCTTCCAACGATAAACAATTGGAATTTGTATCGCATTTACATGTGATAGGCAATTATTTCTAATCCAAATGGACTCGTACACAACATTAGGACCACAATATCATATCAAATGTTATTTTCCGCGTATCCAAGAGTATATAAGATAACGTAGGACGTGTGGCTTATGTTAAACTTACATGTCATGTGTATGATAACGAAAATATCCCAACCCGCCACTAAATCAGCTCGAGCTAGGTCTTGATGGTAACACATGCACGGATGACGAGTAGGCCTTTTGGTTGAAGACACTTTTTGCACTGTCCAGCGTCAAGTGACGCTAGGTGAATGTTTATTTTATTTTGAATGGTGTATTGTATATTTATTTTTTATTTGTAATTTACGTATCTGACTTCCTACTGATAGAAAAATAGCACCATCCTTCCTTTTCCTGTTAATGTGTCATTAAAAGGTAAACGAACAAAACAAATTTATAATTGTCACGAATAATACTTAAATTCACAATTGGCAACATGTAATTCACTTGGATTATGTAAATGTGAGATATAAACTCAAGACTTACAAATTATCCTTCATCATAAAATCAACGATTTAAATGAGGAAAGACCTTTCACTATTCCCTTGCCTAAAATTAGTAAACAACTACCCAAAATTAATGCATAGTTGCATACTTTAAATCACAATTTGGTTGATTAGAGCCTAAATACACCGTCAAAATCATACGCAGTAAATCTCATTCATAACAAATCTACTTGCAAAATATAAACCTCAATCTGCTAAAACCTCCCAAATCAACTCTGCATCATACGAAGGCAAACGAGCAAGAGGACACCCTTCAAACTTCTGATCACCTCCCGCCACCGCTGCCGCCACCCCCGACTCACCGGAGACCGAAAGCTGTGAACTTTCATCCTTCCAGAACCCATCATCAGACATACTCGGTGACGAAATCAACTCATTCACAACACAAGATTCACTTTTCATAACTTTATCTCCTCCATCATCACAACCAACACTTTCACACTCTGTTTTCTTCTTATTCTTCCTCCTATTCGCTCTCTGTTTCCTAACTTTCTCGCAAATCGATTGAATCTTCGCATCAACAGCAGTCTTAAGAGCATTTAACCTCTGTGTATCTCCAATCAACCCCATTTGACTAGGGTCCTGTAAATTAGCGAAATTCAGCTTCGCGTATTCGCCTCGAAGCTTATACGCAGCTCGATCATACGCGTAAGCCGCTTCTTCAGGCGTCTCATAAGTCCCCAACCACACCCTCATTCTGTTCTGAGGTAGTCTGATCTCTGCAACCCATTTTCCCCGATGCCTCTGCCTCACTCCCCTGTAAAGCTTCTTGTATGGATTGGAATAATAATCAGAAAAATGTGAGAACCCGTTTGCGATTGTTGTTGTCGAAATCGATATCCCGAATTTCCCCATGTTTTGCTCGGAGAATTTCTGTAGCAAGTCTCTCTGTTTCAGGTAAACTGAAGAACCTACTGGTTGACGAACAGAGTATGAAGAAGTTGTTGTTGTTGTTGATGATGAAGAGTGAGTGAATATTGAATCCATGGTGTTTGCACCATTGCTGCCACTTATGATCAAGTTAGACAGTGAAGATCTAATGTCATTGTATGGATTTTTTCGTTGCATGATGGCCAATTTCTTGAGGATTTTACTGTAGAATGATAGAAACAGGGGGGAATGGCTACAGTAATATGACAAGAAGAGTATATCAAGAAATTGGAGATTATGACAATTATGTGAATTGGGAATCAAAGAAAATTTTGAGGTTTGAAATCTCTTTGATCATTAGGTTTCTTGTTGGTGAACTTTATAGCTGCAAAACTTCACTTGGTTAATGTGAAATGCCTGTTTTGCCCTTGAAATATATGTGTGCCAATAAGAACGCAAGACTTATGTCTGTAAAAAAATCTATTAAATGGATTTTTAAGGCAAATTATGCTATTCCATTATTTAACGAACTTCAATTTTGTTAATTTATACCGTTGATTACCATGTAAAATAATGATAATAATGATATAGCAACTGATGTGTTAGTAACGTAACAGTCTTCACTTATGTTAATAATTATAAATCAACATCCTAAATTTCTATACGTGCCGGATAGCCTTATATGCGTCGTATAGGGGGTGGGTTGTATAGGTTTATATGTGTCGTATGAGGCTATATGTCTCGTATAGCAATCTGACAGCCCTCTGAATTTTTCCTTGTAGTTAGTGTCGAAATTCATTATACGCATCATATAGTTCTATATGTGTTGTATAGTGGGTCATATAGGGATATATTTGGGGTATAGCAATCTGACAGTCCCCTGAACTTTCATCGTTTTCAGTGTTTTTGACCATATACGGCGCGTATGATACCATACACGGCGTATAGACGGATGTCGATTTAACCAAGTGGGTGTCTTTTTATTAGGACCTTAAATTAATCATGTTATGTTTAGAAAAAGTTAACGATAGCCGTACAATCTTAAAAAGAAACATCTCAAAGGTCAATAAGATAGATATTCGGATTCACATTTGAGTCGCAATTGGCCTCTTTTTTTAGTTGTGCACTTGTGCAAAAAAGCGAACGTTTTACTTATTGTTGGTATGAAGATGATAAAACACTTTCTTCTTAAATCTTACCTTTAACAACAAGTATTTAAAAAGTCAACCAAACTAGTGCCACGTGTAGGTGTGGTCTCCGTTTTGCTTTTATCATGGGCTTCTCCAGGAGAAATTTACTTCCACTCCTTTTTCATAATTTTTTTTCCTAAAGCTGACATATGAGATGTAAAGAGTAATGTTGGTTGGATAACGGATCAAAACGGGTTAATCACGATTGATTTACCTTTTCTACCGTGGTAGAGTTACATACGCAATGGTGATCTAGGCGGTAGAATGAACAAGACGAATGGTAAATGTGACGTAAAGATCTAGACAAGACACATGGTATTGGATCTAAATTCAAATGGTAAGCCAAACCTTAAACCAACACCCATGTTCATGGTAGCTGGTAACGGATCATGCTTCAACTTTCACATGAATGTGGAGACATGATAAGTAAACAAGTTTGAAAATCATACCACTAAGTTTAAAGACACTGTTTAGTTGTCAGTATGTAATCAAGGGTGTTAAACAGATCGTTTTTAAACTTGATTCTGACCTAAAAATTGCCTTAGACAAATGAAACCAAATTCGACTCTTGTATATGCGGGCTGACATGGGCGCAACGTTGTGTGTTCGTGGGTTGACAACAACATAACCATTTAGCCGTTATATTAATCTTTTTTTGTATATTTATGTTTAAAAATTACAAATTAGTTGTCGCCTAAAACATAAATGTTTATAAATAGTTACTCTTAAATTCTTCTATCTATTGACACTAAATAGTCGACTTTGATATAAGACTTCCTTTACAATAACAAGTGAATCCAGGAAGCCGAAAAATTGACCCGAAACCAATTAGTTTGGTTAGGTAAACACCTTCATTTTTAACCATAAATTAACCTGAAGTTTTTTAGTCCAAACTCAAACCTATAAATTTTATCTTAGATTCATGTAGTGTCTCAAATTCACATCTTTCCGGTAATACTTCTAACACTTATAGTATATTTTAAAGGGAATTTATTTTTAATGTAATATTACAATTTTAAATGTGAGGATATAATAAGTTGTATTCATTAGGTTTGGTGTGCACATGTTTTAATAGATTATAAATTACATTATATTATTTTTTTTATAGACATTACAGATCTGATAAGCAATTTAGAAAATGACCTTTTCATATTATTATGAACTAAAATCAAATATCACTATATCAATTTATAGACATACATTTAAAAACATATCATTTTTTGCTATGCACGATTTATTATCTAGCATTAGGTTTTTTTAGAAGGAGATATAATATTGAGCTTAATAAAAGATGAGGATAAGTTGCATTGAATTCAAAAAGTATAGTGACGGGAGTAGTGAAAGAAAAGTAGAAAGACATGTGTGGTCCTCTTCCATGTGAACCCCTAAAGTCAAACTATCAACCTTTATCCTATACACCTTTTTCCTTCCCATTCTTTCATTTTCCAATAATAAAATATTTTAGTGAACTTTTAATATAGAATTATACGGATGGTACGTCTAGTATTCATGTTTTACGGTTTTCATAGTTTGTTTCAGTAAATTATGGGTTTGTTTCAGTTATATAAAATGATTAGTTTATTTTTATATATGGCAAACAATATATGCATTAAAAAAAATCAGATGTCATTCAATCCTTTTTACTCATCCTTTCTTTTTCTATATCAATACTGATGCGGAACCAAAACATATATGTTGATGGTCATCGCAAGAAAAACCGAGAAACTATGATGTAGAACTAGAACTTTCATTTGAACAGTCATCATAAAAAAAACAATTAAAACTAACCACCGATCTAAGTACAAATGTTTTAATTTTTTCAAACATAAGGAAAAGTTGGCCGGTTTGTAGTGGGCTTAGGTCAATTCAAGCACACTTCAATTAATAAATCGAATTAAGTAGGTTGAATAATAGTAATAAGCTTATTAAGTTTATCAAGTAAAAACAAGGAAGATATTACATATAGTTGTTAATAAAAATGTAAAAAGTTTATGATAGTTGTGTAGGCGGAATATAGTGACTTGGTTTCTGTCTGATTTCACCCGCACTACAAAGTATATCACATATATACAAGTAAAACCTATGAATTTTGAGTTTTGGTAGAAGTTCAGTAATTTCAGTTCCATATGAACATATAGATTTAACCATACCACAAAACTCACTATAAGGAATAACAATTGAATCACCAGCTTCTTAATTGGTTCGATTTTCGATTAAGAACGAGTTATTTGATTACTTTTACTGAAAATTTCTTTCATTCATATTTATCCCCAAATGAAACTATGAAAATAAAACGATTAAACTTGTCATTCATAAATATTAACATTCCATTAAATGCTAAAAGTTAGATGAAATTGACAAAACCCCACCTCGGCCAACCCAAATCTATACGTTTTGAACCTTGATTGTGAGTGTTGTCCTTTATTTGACTCATCTACATCAAGCTTAAATCACTTGGTTATTACTTTTGAGATTATGGATGACTCATGAAATATGGCCCCAAACAGTTTATTTGTATTATTATCTTTAATGATGATGTTTAATTATTAGGTTGTTCTTTTTTTTTCTTTAAATGTAAAGTGATCTACATCAACACATATATATGTTGTGGTGGACCTTGGACCAAGGTCGGCAATGGTTTTTGGAGGCTTGTATACATTTTCAACACAATGCTTTTTTGATTAAATGCTTCATAAATGCATTTGTGATGCTTTTGGTTGGTGGTTATACTTCTGTTTGTATGTTCTTTTTTGCTCTTCTTGATGTTTACATATCTAAAACACAAAGAAAATCGGTGAGAATATTAATTCTTTAACCACATGATCTATTTTACTTACGTTTTACACTCTACCAGTTGTTTGAAATTTTTAAGTAACTATAAAACCATGAAGTTTCAAAATCCATAAATGTTGATAACCTGATAGCTTAAATGGTAACCGATCTAATTGATTGAGCTCGGTCTTTAAATGAGTGTGCCATCAAATAGAGAGAAACTATGGTTTCCACTGGTTTTTTTATTGACCGGTGTTTGTATAATTTACCAATAACCAACAGATTTATTGTTGTATAGTTAGTTAGCTCATATCCAAAATGACATGACGTTAAGTTATTGATTGGTCTCGATCTCAAAACATAGGAAAATCATACAAAATTCAACGTAATAACCTTCTAATTAGGGCACATTGACTTCTTAAAAATAATGTGACATTTTACCCAACCTGCTGACCCACATGTTAGTCGTGGCATGTATCTATTGGTACATGTACATGCATGCGTTCATGGCTTCTTGCAATGTGACTGTGAGTCATAGACTCATAATTAAAGAAAAAGTAACAGTGAAGATTTATAATAATAATAACTAGTATTAAGCTCCTTGCGTGGCGTAAACCGTACCAAGTAACATCAATGACACACCACGTCTAGTGATCACTAAAAATAAAAAAAACAAACAAAAAATAGACGTAAAAACGTTAAAGCACGCAGACAAAACGTAAAGCATATAAAATAAGTAAGTCGATCTAGAACAAGTGCATTGCGATGTGGCCGTTAAACGGAGAAAAATAAGCGTAAAATGATGAACTACACACGCAAGTTACGACGTGTTAACTCGTAAAATTTAAACCGGAATGTAAAACGAAGAATTTGTAAAATATGAAAAGTATTGGGCATTAAAGTTGAAAATAAAAGAATATTGGGGTTAAATTTTAAAAGATATTAAGTATTGGGTTAAAACAGAAATATTTAGAATTAATAAAACAAAAAACAAAAGGTGAGTACAACTAATATAGCATATGGTACAACCCATCAAACATAAACAAATTGATAATTAGTATAATATAAATAAGAAGAATAATAAAAAATATAATAATAATAATTAACAATAATAACAATGATAATTGTAGTCGTAGTGATGTAGATATTTATCTAATATATTAAATAATACTTACATAGAATTGTTTAGAATCAGGCTACTTTAGTTTTAGTTTAATTAGTGAATCTTGGACTCGGACTTGTATATTAATCGAGCTTCAATAGAGGCTCGAGCTCTTGTCTACACTTGATTCGGTGGTTTAGCGAGACAATATTGTTTAGTTGACTACACATGTGTAAGATTATCTGTAAACAAAAAAGACCAAAAATTAAATAAACATTTGTAACTGAAAAAACCAAAGTGATTAACCACCATCCACATTGCTTATTCGATTTTCGGTTCAGTTATTGGTTTAAAAAATCTTGTTTGGTCAGATGCTTAAACCAATTTCAACCGAACAAAATTAGGTTTGTTAGATAACCGAAGCGAGTAAAACCGAATAAATTCATTTAATCGGTTGAATTCGGTTTAGTTTGATGCATTTCTGATTCAAATCGGGTCGGTTAGTCGCAAAAAGGTTTAATAACCGAAATCCAAAAAGATAAACACTCATATATGATATAACTCATGGGTGGTCTACAACTAGCTTGATTTGTTTACACTCATCATAAAAGATAAAACAGATTCAAAAACCCATGCTATCTTAATTCCTATAGTAGATTATCCATACACTGATACAAATAATGGGCTGAAATTATCATAAGTCCATTAACATAGTTGGGCTGTTCTGAGCCCATTAAACATCTTACGTTGCTTTTGACTTCTGTAGTCAACAGATCCTCAACCTTTTCCTCTTTCGATGAAATCATCAATGTGAAAACACACGCCAAGTGGGTTCCTGTTGGAACCCTAAATCGTCACATTTCATTCTAAATTTTTCATCATAAAGGTTAGATTTCTTCTAATTTCTTTTCTAATTTCAACATTCAGTTAATCGATTATTGTTTGATGTTGTCTATTTTTTGTTTTATGCAATCTACAGTGTGAATTATGTGTGATTTGTTGTAGGAGTATGCGAAGATGAAGCTGAATTTGACGCTTTTGGTTGCTCTGTTTCTAATCACAGTCGTAGTTCGCTGTGCTAACCCGGATCCTGAGGTAACCTGTCATTTGTAAAAGATGGGGTTTGTTTGATTTAGAAACTGTTTCTTAGATTATATATTGAATCATATTATGTAATGAAATCTAGCGCATTAAATTCACTTTTAGAAGGTATTTTTAACGTACCAATTAGATATGGATACGTTTAGCTTTAAAGAACATTAATTATGGACTTATGGTTATAGTTGTTGATTCATTTCTGTTATTTTAGGGGTGGGGGGTTTCTTGAAGTGATGTTTTAATGGTCTGAAACTTGGGTTTAGGTGAAGAAGAATATACATGATGATTTAACTTCTTCAGAAACAACTGTAAAGTTGGACCCGAAAGTTAGTTTAAATGAGAAATCAAGCACAAAGGGCTTTGATTTAGAATCTAAGCCAGTGGAACCGGATCATTCGAAGAAGGAAAAAGGTACAAAGGATATCGAAAATGCTAATGTGGACAAGACTAAGAGTGTTCAAAGTAAGCCATTAGGGGATAAAGAAGGCGGTAGTGTGCAAACGGGTTTGAAAGATAAGAATTCAGTGGACAATGTTGAGGGGAAAAGTGAAGTTGATGAAGGTTCAGGATCTAAAGATGTGCCGAAGGATGAAAACTTGTCATCCATGAGGAAGGGAAGTTTTTCAGGAGATCAATGTGATTCATCTTTCAAGTGCACAATTGGTAATGGTGAAAAACATGGAATGATTGCATGTCTAAGTGTTCCAGGAGATGGTATGTATTGTTCCTTCATATTTTATAATCATTCTACTTTAGTTCATATTACTTCATTCATTAATTTGTTATTCCAATTCTCAATGCATACTATATCCTAAAATATTAAAGTTAGAAGTAATAATGTGATAAGGATCCACGGGTCAACCCAGCAGCCCATGGGCACTTCAGTGGGTTATTGAACCCAATTAGGGACTAGTGGGGAAATGGAAGAGATTACATAATTGATAGTGGTATTAATGCAATAATTTATTAGTGGCTGAGTGGGGAAGTGGAAGTGATTACTTAACTGATAGTAGTAGTATTAATAGTTGTTTTTGTTTGGTAATTAGGGGAGTACTTTTGATATTTCACTGGTTTGTAGTTTGGAGACTGGTCCATCTCGAAAAGGTCTGCAGTTGTGTTCTTGTTTTCTTGTTTAAATTCAATCAAGTCCCTAGGTTTCTATCAGTTTGCCCCACAACCAAAAGGTAGGGGGTTCAAATCCCGTAGGGTACAGGTTGTGGTGTATTTATCCTAGAAAGTCCAGAAATTATTGTTGCAAAAGAATTAGATTATTTAATCTACACTTTGATAATCAGTGTTGTTGCAGCTAGTATAAAACTGATTATTTTGCCCCTGACAAGCAAGAAATTAATCTATTTATCAAAAATTAAAATTGATTATTGTGATTACAAGTCACGATAACCACCAATCGATCTCAAAATGCAAATCCAAACCACCGCTTAATCTTAATTTCATTTTCCAAGTTGCAGTTTAGGTTTAGCCTGTAAGGACTGATGCAATAACCTCTGTAGATTATAAATATAGCATGATTATTATAATTTTCTTTTACCAAAATTTGTCAAGAACGTTGATAACATTATCAAGTGTCTTCCTCAATGATGAGACTAGCAAATCCCATACTATGCAAGGATATGTAACATTAAAAGTAACCTACCCTATCAAATTTGAAATTTAACTTTGGTGGTCATGAAAGAAATTTGTATTTGGTCAATGAACCAAGAATGAAATGAAAACTATGATGTATAATAGAACATCAAAGTCAACAAACCTTTCATGACACTGAAGATCATGTTGTCTAAACTAACAAAAAATGTGCGTCGTCCAGAGAGCAAGTTCCTTGGTGATGCAAGGAGGTCATGTATACATACAACTGGATCTTCACTCAACTATTCAAGAATTTATCATAAGTTAGATAATATAGATGCAGCTTATAATGCACTAATACAATTACAAACCTTATATCATTTTGAAAGCATTGATTTTAATAATTAAATCCAAAAGAAAAGAGAAAGGCATCACCTTCACCCACATAAACCTTGGCATTGCAATAAAAATAGTCAAGATTGTGCATCCAGGACGAATATATCCTTCCAACTCCACAGGCATGTTGGCCAACCATTGAAAAATCTGTAAAAAGCATTTATTTATATCAAATAACATGGTAAATACACATATTTAAGACCATTCGAGTTGTCAAGTAAATAGTAACTGTTATAGTAGTACTTGAAGCCGGAGTCTACGAGGGAACTCTGCTGGATTCCAATCATAAAGCTTAAATGAGATCCGACCAGTTGTGCACTACGATAAAAATACGCGTCATCAATACATATGGTATACAAAAGAACTTCTAAAAAATAAGAGGTATGACAAAAAAAACTAGAAATGGCAATCTTGAGCGCTTTATATAATCAAAATTAGCTCATAAAGAAAGAAGTCAAATGGAATTTCAAAGCATAAAACCTAATATTTTTAAAATAATAGTTTTATTGAAATTATGTTTGTTGCACTAATGATTTATATCAAAACTGTTAAAACAAAAAGTGTTGTGTCAATTGGATCAGTTTTAACATGTACCAATAATAACATATTTGACATGTTACCTACCCAGCCATTTCATCATATATAGGACTTATATGAGCTGAGCAGAGCTCAGCCCAACATGGATCAATATTGGCTTGGCTCCATAGCTCAACAAGCCTTCATGATGCAAGCTCAAACTCGGCTTGAGAAAAATTCAAGCATGGATCAGGCTTGAGCTCGGCTCAAAAAGCTCGAAAATTTATACAAATATTATGTTTGATAACCAAAATTGAGTACAAATAGAAATTATAAACAACAAAATTTTCATCTCGAAATCAAATATATAAATTAACCTAGAAAATAACTTTAATTCCCTTTTTTGAGAACTCTAAAACTAATAATTCCTTTACTCTAATAGATTTTGAAAATTCCAAACTACATACATACTTATACACACATGGATATTAATAAAGCTTGAAGAGCTTAAGCCGAGCCGTTATAAGCTCAGCCTCATTTCTTTATATATTCTGAGCTAAATTTTATGCTAGAGCTCCATTCAAGCTTGACTTCTTGCAGCCCTGGTTATAAACTTACAATAAACATATCAAGTATGTAGAAGTAGACACCTACCATAGAGGAGAAAGCAGTCGTGTCATCACCATAGAATGGAGAATGAGTGGCTTTTTCTTTCTCTTCATCAGTTTGAGTTTCACCAGAAGCAGCTAAAGATGGAATACTATCACTGTAAATATTTTGGGCATTAAGGGAGCTCGAATTATGCCCTTCACCTGCTAAGGATGATCTCTCAACTGCAGCCACCTCACTACTCATGGATTTGCCACCTACAACATAACATAAAACTGATATAGAAACCAACTACCCGACTTATAAAAGAAATAAAGGTAACATGTATGAAAAATCAAATAATCAGCTGTAACATGACAAGTCAAAGAAAATAATGTTCCGGTGTGCTTATAAAATCAGCTGTTTGAATGTTTGGTAATTCAATTAATAGATAAAATGACCAAAAAAAAAGACATCTCTCTGAAAAACAGAGCGAATTTTTGTGAAATGGGAGTAACAATCTCAAATCAGACTAAATCTATCAAATTAAGTTAAGAGAAGTGATATATATATACACGCCCAAAGGGTTACCTATATGTAACTACGAGTTACATAAGTAAAACTATGGGTTATATATATAACTTCAAACATATAATTACCAAAAATAATGAGTTTTAAATTTACTTAAATATCCTTCAGACAATTAAAAAGATAAATTATTTCTAAATTTTGTGATTGACTAGAGGTGGTTTTCATGGTTTTTTCATAAGTTGGTGGGTTTCTCTTGATCTCTAAATAATCACAATTCACAGTCAAGAAGCAAAATATGTTTATCCGAGCATAAAAAATGACTATTGGGACTTCAAATCGCAATGATAAGTCAGTTTCAAACCACGAACCTAAACACCTCATCGGAATTGATTCTGATTTTCTTCAAGATTATATCGTAAACTATACAATATCCATCTTCATTTAATAATTAAGTCCTTTCAGTTAATGAAAGTGAGAAGCAATAACACCTTAAAAACAGGAAGAAAAGAAATATGAGTTGATTTTATGGTCACCTTTTCCACCTTCATCACAACCATCATCATAATCTGCTGCTGATTGAAGCCCAGATCCCTTGGAGTCAGTGGGTTTTCTTCTACGTCGATTATTATGTCGTTCTAATTTTCTTCTGCAACTACGTTTACCTTCATCAAAATCTGACAGCACATGAAACCTAAAACAAGATGAGTTTGTCAGCATATAGATCAACCTTTAACAAGCATGAAAGTCAGTTAACATAGATTGATCAACTCTTGATGTTACTGATTTAATTATGGTAAATTATTGTTACCAGATAAGTAAAATTTTGGCCTGATATAAGGGTTAGATATATGGTCCAGCTTATTTGTATCATAATTCATCTACAGCTTCACTTGATCATGTTTCTGATTTCAGTTTATGAAAAAGTAAAGGAGTTTTTACCTCTTTGTTGTGATGAACTCTATAAGTGTTTGTTCATTTAATTGTTTTCCTAAAAAGTATGAGGGGCAATTATCATATTGCTGGACTCTAGAGGGAATTCTGTCATGTTCCTGAGTTGTGTTTTCTGTATCTATCTCTATCTGTGTTGCTGATTTTAATTGTGTACTTTCTTTGGCTCTTCTGCATCTAATTTATTGAATACATTGCTCTGTTTGTTTGTTTAAACTACAATCAAGTGTGAAGCTAGCAATACTTGAAGGACAAACCCTATGCCTTTTACTAGCTATGTTTGCGTGTATCATATTCTTCAAAAAATCATGTAAAAAACAGAACTTACTTTCCACACTGCTGACAGTATCTCTTATTCTCACCATCAAGAACAACAGTAGCAGCATTAGCACACCTGAGACACACCCTATGCCTCTTATGATACCCTTTAAGCTCACTAATATCCCTCTCACACCCAGGCACCTGACACCTGCAACTCACCGCCGTTCGGGTCTTCTTCTTCCCCGGAGCCCCGGCTTCCTCCTCCGCCACAAGCTGCGCATCAAGCTCCGGGCACGCGCACGGGACCCGACCCGCGAGAAAGTTGGAGCACGCCATCCTCGGGTCCCGTTTCCGAACCCTAACGTTGGTGGTAGCAGTGGGATCAGGTGCAGGTTCTGTTTGATGATTGTCGATTGGATTGAGGTCCTGAGATGTTGGAATGACGGGCGAATGATCGATTAGGTGGTCGTCGATGTTGAAATCGAGGAAGTGGCTCCAGTCCCAGATGGAAGTTGACGAATCGTCGATGGAGTCCATGTTGAAAGCTGCTGGTGGTGGTGATGCGGGAGGGGGGTTATGCATACGGTGGTGGTGGTGGTGGTGGTGGTGGTGGTGGTTGATTTGGGTAGAAGGAGTTGTTGGGGGTGAAAGCTATAGCTTAACAACGCTTGTGCCTTCTGAAAAACCTAAGAGTCAGTGATTTGGTGGTGGTGATGATGGTGGTGGGCCATGGCGGCAGATTCGTCGTCATTGACGTGATATTTCGTGTGCTTATTTTCATTTCTGTAAGGTGTGAACACCCTGATGTATGTTTCTCAAGTTTAGCTTCGGTTCGCTTCATTTAACATATAATCTATGCTTATTTATTAAATAATATCTTTAGTGTCATCTGTTGTTTTCTTAGGTTTGTATTTTTTTAATTTTCCGTTTAAAAGTGTATTTATTCTTATTATTAGTCATATTTTATTTGAATAATTATAATTATTATTATAATTACAAATTGAGTTTTTTTTCCTTAAATAGTATATATAAAATATTTATATATACTATATATAAAACATATAAAAAGGGTATTTTAAGATATAATTAAATTAAGAACATTTACATCATTAAATGCATAAGGTACAATAATTTTTAAGGGTAAATTAGTATTTTTAACATTATTTACAAATTAACCCTTATAATTAGTTACATAATAACCTTATAATTATTATATATTACATAAAATTTTACATTATCTACCCATAAACCGAAAAAACTTAATTTGTTTTAAGATTTTTGTTATATAATCTATCATGTTTAAAACATTTTTGATACTACAATCATAAATGTGTATTTTTAAACGCTTTGGTGTAAATTTTTTGTTGAACCAATATGTATTTTGTAAGGTACAATAAGTTAATGCATAAATGTACAAGTCGTCATGCAAAATCTATTTATTTGGTGTTTCAGATTTTAGCTTAGAAAAAATATAATATACTTTTATAAAATTGCTATAAGAATAACAAAAATTAGAAACTCGTGTCATAATGTAGAATGTTGTCCCGCCGCATTGCGCGGGCACCCTTCTAATCTAACATTGGATTTTTTTTCACTTTAATTTTGTTTCAATTTCACACAAAAGTAAACGCATTTTTTTTTTTGTTTTCTACAAATATGTATTTTTTGAAAATATTTTTAAGTAGCTTAAAAATATAATAAGAAAAACTATTTTTAACAAAAATTACATTCTTTAAAAGTGTTTTAAATAAGTATCATGACAAAAGAAAAAAGTTAATGTTTATTTTTATTTCATTTTACGAATTACAAAATTAATACTCAATTACCAATGACATGTATGTTGTAAATAGATTTCCAGAAACAATTAGAGGAGAAACGAGACACGCCGTCTCGTGAGTTGTTCGGGATCGACTCGCTAAAAACTCTAATTAAGATTAGCTTAAACAAGCTCGAACTCATTTTACGACTCATTTAATAAATGGTTTTGAGCTCGAGATTCGTGTGTCAAGATCGAGTCGGTTCACAAGAAGAAAATAGCGTTGTTTGTATATGATGTTTATTATATCTTTTATGTGTATGCTTATATAAATGATTATTACTATAGATAAATTTATATTTAATACAGTTATATAATACATGTTATTTTAAAAAAATTACATAAACCATTTACTTTTATAAAAATATCTATTTTATATAATAACACATATTCTATACATAAATGTTAAAAATATATTGATGAAAGAGTATTAATATTTTTGTATGAGAAAATGTTATTGAAAAGGTTTTAAGAAAACATTCATAGAAAGAACTATAAAATATTTTTTAAATTACGAGAGATGCTAAATTGGTTTTTATTTATTGAAAATTTATCCTTTTGATTTTACTTAAATAACATTAGTAAAAATAGAAATAATTTATCCAATCATATTATAAATAAGAAAATTTAACTTTTCTGTAAAAAACCATTTTGATAAATATTTTCTAAAATATTCATATTGTTAGATTATTTTTCTACCAATACTACTTTGAAAAAAACTCATTACAGAGAGCATTGTGATAGTTTAAAAATAAAATACTAAAATAGATTGCAAGTTATATTTGGTTGGTTTTCACAGATAAGAACACGTTGACTCTATCTCAGCAAACATATACTATAATGAGTTTTTACATGTTGTATTATGATGTGCTCCAAATTATACATAAAAATCCTATCAAAAGCACATCAATTATTCCTTAATATCTTCCTTAAAATGATGAAAATGTACTTAAAAATGTTAAATTGTGTTTTCAGGTGTTTAAAAGGGCAAGATGGACAAAAGAAGCATA